>AWWV01006105.1:0-43160 GCA_001974805.1 Corchorus capsularis | reverse complement strand
GGCTGCTGAGGACACACCAATCTTGGAATGTAGCTTCTGAAATTTCTGACGAGAGAGAGGTTTGGTTAAGAGATCTGCCAATTGATCATGTGTAGAGACATGCTTCACGTTTAGTTCACCAGCTTGAACCTTGTCTCTAACAAAGTGAAAATCTATGGAGATGTGCTTCATTTTCGAATGGAGAGCAGGGTTTGCAGACACATAGGTAGCACCAACATTATCTGAATAAATTGTAGGTGCTATGGAGGGCGAGACCTTTAGTTCAAGTAGCAAATTTTGAATCCAAGACAACTCGGCAGCAGCACTCGCAATGGCCCTATACTCTGCTTCGGTGGAGGATCTAGCCACAATTTTTTGCTTGTTGCACTTCCATGAGACAAGATTTCCATTGAGATACACAAGATAAGCAGATGTAGATTTTCGATCATTTTTATCTCCTGCCCAGTCAGCATCGGCATAAGCTTGTAAGGAAATTGAAGGAACCTTCGATTTCAGCAAGGAAAGGCCAGTTGAAACAGTGCCTTTGAGATATCTGAGAACACGTTTCAAAGCTTGCCAATGCACCTCTGTTGGTTTATGCATAAATTGGGCAAGTTTGTTGACTGCAAAGGAAATATCAGGACGAGTGATAGAGAGGTATCGCAAAGCTCCAATGATACTCCTATATTCTTTAGCATCTGAGAGTGGTTGGCCATCATCTAGTGAGAAAGACGAGGAAGAGGCCATTGGAGTACTAACAGGCTTGCAATCAGCCATTTTTGTGCGATGAAGAAGATCAAGTGTGTACTTCCTTTGAGACAGGACAATTTCTTTATCACTGACAGCAGTTTCAATTCCAAGAAAATAGTTGAGAGTGACCGGATCTTTGAGAGAAAATTGCTTGGACAAGGATGCAACAAAGTCTTGAAGAAAAGACTTTGAGTTCCCTGTGAGAATTATATCATCAACATACACCAAAAAATAGGCAACAATATCTTTGTTGGTGTAGAGAAAAAGAGATGAATCTGATTTGGACTGGAGAAATCCATACTGAATTAAAAAGGAGCTTAAGGCATTATACCATGCCCTTGGTGCTTGCTTCAATCCGTAGATAGCTTTTTGGAGCTTACAAACATAGTCAGGATGAGTTGCATCAATGAAGCCTGGCGGTTGTTTCATGTAAACATCCTCTGACAAAGAGCCATGCAGAAAAGCATTATTGACATCCAATTGTAGTAATGGCCAATTGGATTGAATAGCCAGAGAAAGAACAATTCTGATAGTCGTCGGCTTCACTACAGGACTAAAGGTCTCTGTAAAATCAATTCCCGGTCTTTGATGGAAACCTTTGGCCACTAATCTTGCCTTATACTTGGAGATGGAATTATCTGGATTGCGTTTGATCCGATAAACCCACTTGCAGCCGATAAGATTTTGAGATGAAGAAGGTGGTACTAGTTGCCATGTGCCGTTTCGAATGAGAGCATTGACTTCATCAGACATAGCAGCACGCCAGTTGGCATCTTTTACTGCCTTTGACACACATGTAGGTTCAGATTCATCCTCAAAAGTAGAATGCTTGATTGCCATAAAAAACTTAGGATTTGGCTTCACAATACTGTTCTTGGACCTTGTCATCATGGAGTGAGCATTTGTTTCTGAATTTACAGCTGAAATCAAGTGCTGTTGAGTATTAATAGTTCCAACACATTCAGGTAGAGTACTTAATGGTTCTGGAGGAGAAGCACGATCTGCAGTGGAAGCTGGAGTTGAAGTGGATGTCGTGGTTATAGGATTAGAAGACTCCTGTAGAACTATAAGACTTGGACTTGACAAGAAATTGTTTGCATGTGATTGAAACTCTCGAGATGAGGATGCAGAAAGTTGTTGATAAGGAAAAGAATTTTCAACAAAAACTACATGTCTAGAAACGTATAGTTTAGAAGTTTCAATATCAAGACAAAGAAAAGCACTTTTGTTACCTGAATAACCGAGGAAAAGGCATGGTTTGGACCTTGATTCAAACTTGTTACTATTGAAAGGCCGAAGACAGGGATAACATAAGCACCCAAATACCTTTAATTTGGTGTAATTGGGATCTGTTTTGAACAAGATTTGAAAGGGAGAGCGGAAGTCTAAGGTGGGTGTGGGCATCCAATTGATAAGATAAGCTGCAGTTTGAAAGGCATAGCTCCAAAATTTCAAGGATAATGAGGCTTGATGCAATAAGGTTAAGTCTGTTTCAACCAAGTGTCGGTGTCGTCTTTCTGCAAAACCATTATGTTCAAAAGTATGGGGAGGTGTTTGCAAGTGGGAAATTCCATGAGGTTCAAGAAATTTCTTTAATTTTTCATACTCACCACCCCCATCAGAATATAGAGATATAATGGAAGTTGCAAAAAAAATCTCAACCACTGCCTTAAATTTAGGAAACAATAAATAAAGATCAGACTTCTTTTTCAAAGGAAATAACCAGACGTATTTTGAAAAATGATCAACAAATATGACATAATATCTATGACCATCCAACGATGTAATTGCTGCAGGACCCCAAATGTCAGGATAAATGAGCTCAAGAGGCTTAGAACTTGTTAAAGATGTCACTCCAAACGATTGTTTGTGACTTTTATTGCACTGACAAGAATTACAAGAATGAAATTCATTTGACACATGAGGAAGGGAAAACCCTTAACAATACGACTCAAAATTAACTTGGAAGGATGACCTAAACGCTTGTGCCAGTCTTGGGTAGACACACGAACTGTGGAAAAGGCAACAGGCTTTATTGGTTGAAATTCAGAAGGAAACTTGTAGACATCATCCACGTTCAACCCCTGCGTCAAAACTGCTCGTGTCTGCAAGTCCTTAACCAGAAATTTATCAGCATCAAATTCAACAGAAACATTATTGCCTTTGCAAAATTTTGAAACCGAAACCAAATTTTGTGCAATGGTAGGAACACATAACACTTCATGAAGCTGGAATGATTGATTATTAGAGGCAAGTTTAGTGTCACCTGTGTGAGTAATGGCCAAACCAGTGCCATCACCAATCTGGATTGCATCGGTACCATCGTAATCTGAGGCAATTGACAGGTTCTTTAAGTCGGCAGTGACATGGTGTGAAGCTCCTGAGTCTAAACACCAGGATTTCCCTGACGGAGAAGCAGAAGCATAATTGACATTCGGTCGAGCATGGAAAAAAGACTTTCCTTTCCGACATTGTTTTGCACTATGGCCAACTTTGTCACACAATTGGCAAGTTGGTTTCTCTTCATTAGAAGAAAAATTGTTTCTAGAAGCACCACTGTAAGTTCCACCATAGGGAGGTCGAGAAGACCTTCTGTAATTGTTATTATAAGATCAGAAATTAGTATTGGAATTACCTCTCTTGGCAAGATTGGCAGTCGGCACTTGGATGTGGGAATTTTCTTCTTCTTGTTTGAGAAGAATTTCGAAAGAGATGAGCTTGTCATAAAACTCTTCATAGGAGATAGATGTCTCTCGAGCCCTGATAGCAGTGGAGAGCTCTCTGAATTCATGTCCAAGGCCATTTAAAATGTACAGAATTTGATCATCTTCATCAACAACAGTTCCAGCCAGATTTAATTCATCAACAATCTGCTTCATTTTCTGCAGATATTCAGCAACAGGTTGATTGTTTCGCTTGGTGGAGGTAAGCGAACTCTTCAAATCCATGATTCGAGAGCAAGTTTTATTAGCAAACAGTTTGAGGAGCTTCTGCCATGCATCATAAGAAGTCTTTGATGATGCTACCAGTGGTAACACTGCTTCAGATGCAGAGGCTATAATGGCGTGAAGGATCAATTTGTCCTGCCTTAGCCAAAAAACATAATCTGGATTAGGAACAGTTTTCCCATCTTTCTGAATTTCTTTTTCCGGTTGAACTTTGGTGCCGTCAACATAGCCATCAAGATCAAAGCCTTGAAGTAGAGCATCGAATTGTGCCCTCCATGAAGAGAAATTTTTGGAGGTGAGCTTTAATGGCAATTGTGCCGTACCATTAATGGAAATGGGAGTGTTGGGAATTTGGTTGATTGTGGTGTTTGCAGCAGCCATGATAGGAAGAAAAATGGTAGGGAGAAAAGAAGAAAGGAAACCAGGAACGAAGAAGCTTTTGCTTTTTTTTTTAAAAAGTCTGATACCATGTAGAATAATAAAACTTGTTAAGGCAATTAACAGAGAAGTAAAATGAAGAAAAGAACTCTAATGATTTCTGATAGTTGTAAAGATTAAATACAACGTATGAGTTTTAGTGTGAGTAAAATACAACAGTTAAGTAAATCTTATCTATACATTTGAAATACAACTATTAACTAACAGATTGTTTGTTGCAATTGATTTGAATCAGAGATAAGTTAGCACTTATCTCTTACACAGAAAATGATCAGTTACTACTCGTAGGAAATCAGCCACTGCAGTGAACAAATGACTAGTTAAGAAAACCCACATATACTTCTTTTTATAGCAGTTATTTAATTGATCATGAAGCTATTACTTCTTCAAATGAAATGGTCTAATAATTTTAGCTCCATTTGTTGTTTATTCGATAACTGTTGTTGTGTAGTAGGAATGGTCCTTCTAGGCTAGAGATGTTGAGGAAGAAAAAATTCCTACTTGCACGTTAATTATGGATAAGAATATTAAGACTTAGCAATGTTTTTGGATCATTATTAATTCCAAATTCTATGTTTTATTTATTGTTATTTCTTAGGCAACTTCACATTGGAATTGTTTTTTAGAGTCCACTTAGCAGAGAATTTTTTTCTTGAGGGCGTAAATTGGTGAAAACTATTTCGAATCGTGACTTAAGGAAGACTATGTGTTTCTTGATCTTTAGGCATATCAAGTTTTAGTACCGAGGTATGAATTTCTTCACTTCTATGTATTAAGCAGTAGATTTTTTTTTTGTTTCTGGATATTTGCTTATGATTTGCTTACTGTTGTTGGGGTTTTTTTTTAATAGTCACTGATTTCCAATTCCCATAATCTCTTTAAAGAATCAATTAGAATTCTTGATGACAAACTAGAAGACAAGTTCAGTATCTGACTTAGAAGTAGAGAAAAGCCACCTTTAATGATTGAAATGTTTTTTTTATTTGAGTCTAACATGAAATTATAGTGAAATGTTTTTTATTTGAGTCTAATATGAAATTGCTTCTTTTGGTGTAAAGTAGTAAAATCAATTGGAGTCTGAAATGTTTTGTGAAGCAAATAATTCAGCATAAGGCTACTCTTACAAAATTGATTAACGTCTTAATAATCATGCACTTTTGTTAATAGAAATATTATAAAATTGTTTTAGTGGTTAGAATGTCTAAATCGAACCTGTTATAGACCACATGATCATCAATATTATGCATTTATTCAATAATTGTTTAAAATGTATTTTGATTGTTACTTGCATTACTTCATTCCAATTACATGAATAGTCTTCGGCACAAATTAAGACTTCAATTGCAGGAATAAAGAAAAAAATGGTTTACATGTTTTTGTTAATATTGATAATAATATGTATTAGCTTCCAATAAAATGTTGTGGGAAAACTCTCCTTTTTCTGTGTTTGTTCTTTAATATTGATTTACACTTCGATTCTTATTCAGGAAATAGGGTTTATAATATTTGTTCTTTTTCTGTTATATGTATGCTGCTTTCAATAAAGTACTGTGGAAAAAAAAACACCTTTGTTGTGTTTGTTGGTTCTTTAATATTGATTTAGACTCGGATTCTTATTTAGGAAATACGGTTTATGATGTTTGTGCTTTCTCTATTATTGCATACCAACAAGTGATATATGTGAATCCCTTAGGTTATATATAGCGGTGGCATTTGGCTCTTCCCAAATCTCAGAAATCCCACTTTCCAACACATAGTGCACACCGAGAATGAGATCAAAGTCAACTTACTGAAACTTTAGAAAGCCATTACTAGATACACAATATGAACATTCAGATGTGTTAATTTCATTTACTTTTATATGCCTACAACTTTTAACTATTTTAAGAAAAATCCAACAGGTTGAATCAAGAAACCACCAAGGTATTGAAGAGATGGAAAGCACAACCTTTTGAATTAGAGGATATGTTTACGTCTTTTAGTTTTAACTTTAGATGTTTAAGTTATTTTCCTTTAGAATTAGAGAATATATTTCTAAGAAAGGACATAATTTATATGAACTCATGAAATAGTTACTTTTTATTTATAAAATCATGTCAACTATAATTTCCTACAATATCATCAATCCCCATTGCAAATACTGTCAGTACATTCAATTTATAGATACAAGTTTTCCCTTGCTCCTTCACTACACAGAATTAACTCATTTATATAAATGTCAAATTATTTCCAGAAGTTTTTACAACTTTACATGAATTGAAAAATAAAAGAACAACGATGCAATATATATATATATATATATATATACTAGAAATAATTTAATGCGTTCAAATTAATGGTGCTCTTAATGTATCTGTTATAATGGTTGATTCATGGGTAAACAACTGGCATTCCAATTATGTTTTCCTTTCGTCTTCATTTCTATTTGGGATGGTTTCTTCTTTCCCCCCATTTCTAGGAATTGGTTTCACATGGACTCCGTTCTGTTTCTCAAAATTTCCAGGTGGACGTTGATAAGATCCTTCCATTTAATTTAGCAGCACCTTAGGATGACATAACTTGAAGAGCTAAGCTTCCACTTCTCACCACAACATTTTGAGGTAAATTTGGATTTCTTTGTTGATTATATTATTTGATAGTTGAATTTAACATTTCCTTATTCCTCTTTTATTTTACAAAAATTTTGTTTTATTTAACATTCAGCTTACTTTTTATTGAGGTTTCTATTAGCCGCTTATATTTAGTATATTTCTACCTTTCCAAAAGCCCAGTTCACCAATGCTAAGTACAATCATTTTGTAATGCATTGTGTAAATTACATATGCTCTTACAATGCTCTCAACTAATTCAATTTTCCTACGGCAACTATACCTGCTGTTTGACTATATGCAGAAGCCAAATTCTTCCAATTCAGTATTAATGAAGATGCAATTAATATTGTAACATTTCCTTGCCATCTCTTCGTTTCCTAACAGGTTCTAAATCAGTGAACTATTCTTCCTCCCTCCCTTTCTTCTTCCCATCGAGGAAGATTCTATTGATGTTTTTTTTTTTTTGCTTTTTTCCATTCCTTCCAATGTCCCTTAAATTATAGAGACACATCGGATAGAGCCTCATCTATCTTAGTCCAAAGTTCCTTCCTTTCAATGACTTCCCTCATCCCTCTCTTCGAAACGCCATTTCTATGATTATTTTTTTACTCTCTTTGATTTCATCGGTTAAGATCCAAGATTTGATCTAGCTCTGATCTCTTTTCGTTCCTTCCATCGGGTTTTTGAATGATTTATTTTTTGATGTTTTCAAGGATGATGAAGACGGTCCAGGTAATGAGTCTTTCCTCTTTTCCTACACAATCCCTCTTTGGTTGGGTCTCTGCTCTTCTCCAATTGTTCGTTTCTTACCATTGCTTTATGTGCAACTACTCTGGTTTGTTTTTTGCTATCTTTCTCTAGGTATTTGAGATTTCACTTATTTTTTATATCAATTCTTTTTACATAAACTGAGAATTTCTTGGAGCAAGAGAGAGCAACAGAGCTAAACAAACTTGGAAACGAAAAAGAGAAGAAATCATAGACGATTGGAGCGATGGAGATGAACCGAAGCAAAAGGAGGAGAAAAGGGTGAGATGACCGCAATGTACTATGTTTTTCTAGATAATCAGCATACATTTCAAGCAATAAGTAATATTACTTTTATTTTGATGAATTACGTACAAATGGAGGAGTAGAATATTAGCTTTATTTTGATGAATTACCTAAAGATGTAGAATTTAGCTAATGCACTTTTAGAATGAAAAAGAGGCCATGTGTTTTGCGTTATATATGCGAATTATTTGCTAAAACCAAACAGCTCCTTTTTCTCGATACCTGAAGGCAATAGAGGAAAATTTCTCCCCAAAATATCATGCTTGGCAAGGATAAAAATCCTCTCCCCCCATTTTCTGTCCCTCATCCATCAAATAATGACATGTGTCCCTTTTTAATTTCTAATGTTATTCCTTATTTGCCTAGTTAAATTAAATTTTATATTTTCATTCTAAAACCCTATGAGGAATGTATTAAAATTTAGGACTAACCCTTATATTCGATTATTTATTTTTAATTTGGGGCTAAACCTGGTGATTAAGTGGGATTTTTATATTATTTTCTTTTATTAATGTTATTTGATAAAACTTGAAACAAACAAGGTATAATACAAGGGACATGTGTCATGATTTGGTGGATGGGGGACAAGGGGGGACAGAAAATGGGGGGAGAGGATTTCTATCCGCTTGGCAAATGATTAATAAGAGCTGCTGCAATTTATATTTAAATTAAGGAAAATTATATGATACACTGTCGGAGAAGTTTAACATACTACACATACGAGGTTTAAGGGTTTGACATGTGTCCTTTAGGAATAGTTTTCAATGTTAAAAATAAAATTAATTAAGAAAAAAATGGTACGTGTCAATCTCTTAGCCCATTTGTGTAGTCCAAAATTTACATTGACAATGTATTGTATAATATTAATCCTTAAATTAATTAACACTAGATATTATTCCTACACATCTGCGTCATGTTTTATTGATTTCAATATATTGCACAAAGAATTTTAACTTTAAAAAGGAAAACGTGAGAGAGAAGAGTTTTTAATTTTGGAATGAGAGAAAACCTTGAATAAAGACATAGAATCATTAATTCAGTATTATCCCAATATATTATTTTGAGTGAAAATATTAATTTTATATATATGTAGTTAATGCTTGTAAAAAAATGTATGTAGTTAATGTGAAAGCAATGTAACCAACTAATCAATTTTGAACAAATGTCAATATGAGAAGAATCAAATGCTCAACATATAACAGTTTGGGGATAACTTCAATAGTAAAACATACATTTCATTTAATTTCCTTGAATTAATTGTTTTAATCGGCATTACTTTACATTAAACATGCACAATTAAAAGAACAATAATTATTTTTGCTCCACTAGTAATTACCACCAAATTTTAATCTTGACCATGACTTGTCACCAAGTTTATTTCCACTCTCATTGGAAACAAACATTAAAAAGCGAGTCTCCAAATTTAGAATATTATTGTGGTAGAGTTTTAGTAGTTTTAATTGTACCACCTATACTGTAATCATTTGGTGATAATTTATGGAGTATGTATGTAGCATTACTATTTAAAAGAATTAATTAAAAACTTTAAATTTGGAGGGAAATTTTCTTCTTTGCAATCAGCAAAAGTGCAAGGATACCGTTTGGAAGGTTGAGCTTGCAGCCCTCATTTGTATGTGATTTGTGATGTGAATCACATCATGTGATCAAACAACGATATCCTGCAGCTGCTATTGGTGTTGAAGTAGTTCTCATTTTACACGTTCTAAGTCTTGTCTCACGTGCACGTTTGGTCCCCTCATAATTAATGTTTAAATTCGATGCTGTTCCGTTGGGATGCCACTCCCCATAAACATCTTCACTCTTAACCCAGCCGACACGCTTCCCCATGCCAATTCCTTTATTTCCTCCTCTCGTCAATCTATGAATTATTAGAAGGGACTGTTTCACCATGTCAGTTATTAAACTAATTACTAAAATTATGGTATGTCAAGTCAAAACTTTAAATTGAGGTATTATTTTATTCTAAAGTTTAACCATCTTTTAAAATAAACAATGTAAATTTCCAAATTAAACTATCATTAGGATATGATTTTAGAAAATTGTTAAGTTGTTATCATATTAGTGGTTGGTCTAATTGATGACGTGGTGAATCAGTCTCATTTAATAACTTCTCATTCTCCTCGCTCGTCTCATTAGCCATTGAATCCCTCGAGGAGGGGGTTAAAATTATAAGAATTATAACTACACAAATATTTAGTAGAGAAACATAAATCTCTTGTATTGTATTAAGGTATATATATATACTTAGGAGAGTACTGCAGGATTACAAAGTACAAAACGTGTCCATAATTAGTGGAGCTAATAATGACAAGACTAATTACAGTAGGACAAGCTAATTACTGCAGAATCAATTACCGCAGGTCTTGGGATTGAGTGCAACCTCTAGTATGCCCCCTCAAGATGGAGTCACCAGAGGAGACTGCAATCTTGGAAATTAAACTCAGAAACTGTTGTCTTGAAAACGGCTTGATAAATAGATCAACAAGTTGGTCTTTGGATGAAACATGATGAACAAGAAGATGACTAGCATTGACTTTGTCACTCACAAAGTGGAAATCAATTGATACATGCCTCATTTTGGAGTGAAGCATTGGATTAATAGAAACATACGTTTTACCTATATTGTCACAATAAATGGTGGGAGCTTGTGAAATACATACTCCTAGCTCATGCAACAAGTTCTAAATCCAAGTAATTTTCGCTGCAGCATTTGCAATAGCCCGATACTTAGCTATGGTTGACGACCGAGCCACGTTGTTTTGTTTAGAGCTTTTCCAAGAAATCAGATTGCTCCCAAAATAGATCAAGAAGGCAGAGTCCGATTTTCTGTCACCTTTATTCCGAGCCTAATCTACATATGTATAGGCCAATAGCGAGAAAGATGTAGATACGATAGGATGAATAAGAATACCATGATCACTCATACCTTTAAAATACCGCAAGACCCATTTAACAGCTTGCCAGTGAATAGTCGATGGCTTATGCATGAATGGAGCCATTTTGTTAACTGCAAAAACTAAATCGGGTCTAGTGAAAGAAAGGTACTCAAGAGCACCAACAATACCGAGTAACTGTGTAGCATTCGGAAATGGTTCCCCACCATCAATAGTATAAGAAGCAGTGGATGGCATAGGAGTAGAAGCTGGCTTGGAATCAAGCATATCAGTCTTGTGCAGTAAGTCTCGAATGTATTTTCGTTGAGAAAGAAAAATACATTCCTTAGTAACAGTGGTTTCAATACCAAGAAAATAACTTAAGTGGAACAAGATCTTTCAACGAAATTTTTTCATAGAGAATAGTACTAAACTGACGCAAAACTGATTCATTGCTTCCAGTTAAGATGATGTCATCCATATAAACTAGAAAGTAGAGTTGCACCGCTCGAGGTGCCTATTTAAGGCCATAAATAGCCTTTTCCAACTTGCAGATATGATGAGGATAGCGGAATCAACAAAACCAGGTGGTTGCCGCATGTAAACATCCTCAGTCAAATGGGCATGGAGAAAAGCATTATTGACATCAAGATGAAATAGCTTCCAAGCATTATTGACGCTGTAGTGCATTTAGCTCTTCAGACATGGCTTTCCGCCAACATTCCTCCTTGAGAGCCTAAGATACTGAAGTTGGCTCTAAGGCAACAGAGACTAGATGCTTGGTGGTGATCTGAACTGATTTTGATTTAAAGATGTTGTTTTTGGACCGAGTTTGCATAGGATGAGCATTGGCAACATGCTTATGAACAATAACTTGTCCTTGCACAGTTCCAGCAGTGGAAGATGTAAGCACAATATTCTCTGCAGAAGCAGCCATATAAGAATTACCATGATAGCGGTATTTGATAAAGCACTATGAGGTGCAGTAGCTAAATATTAAACCACAACAGTGGATGCCGCAGGAAAATCTGGAGAACAAGTTATCATAGGAAAAACTTGAGATGAATTTAACGGTGGTTGTACAGAGACATTTGGTGCTAGCAATTGCGATGCTTGCTGCATTGATTATGTTGTTGATGATTGAAGTTGGACAAGACTTGGAGAAACAGACAAAAAGGATGAGTCTCGAGAACGAAGATCAGATGCAATAGAAACAGAGGGAAACAGAAACTCTTTCCCCACAAACACCATATGGCGAGAAATGTAAAATTTATTGACAGTAAAGTCGAAACATTTGTAGGCACTTTGTTGATCACTATACCCAACAAAGATACATGGTTTGGACCGAAAGTCAATTTTGTTTTTAGAGTAAGGTCGAAGCCATGGATAACATAAACAACCGAAAACTCTAAGTTTAGAATAATTCGGATCCCGTTTAAACAAAAGTGGAAAGGGAGAGTGATTATTTAAAATAGCAGTGGGTAACCTGTTGATTAAGTAAACGGCAGTTTGAAAGGCCAAGATCCAAAACTTTGAAGGCAGTTTAGCAAGACCAGTTTCGACTATATGATGGTGTTTTCTTTCGGAGACACCGTTTTGTTCTGGTGTATGTGGTGGTGTTCTAAGATCCTTCACTTCTTGCTTGTTGCTAATGTCCATAGTAAATCTAGACCGGCCTGGTGGTTGGATGTCCGACCTGATTGTTCGGGGCTAGGACCGGTCCAGGTTACCTATTAAATTGTTTCCATAATTGATCCACTGTAATCCGATGTGAATCGGAAAGCCTCACAGATCCCGTCTGTATTTTATTGACTCGGACAGACTGATGTTATGCTTTATGATTTTACATTTAAATAAAATTAAAATAATTTTTAATAAATTAATGGGATAATATTGTTAATTAATATTATAAGAATTAAAATTTAATAAAAATATAAAAAGAAAGTAAAAAAGCTACATAATGCTATTCTGGCAAAGAAAATAAAAATTCATAGAGGTACATGTTAATCCAATTTATGGGAAATTGTTTGATTAGCTCTGCCTTTTAACATTGGTTGTCGTGTTTTGCTACATAAAAAAATATGTATTGCTATTACTCTAATTAAGTTATTCTTCAAGCATTGACTTAAAAATAAAAAATTATTTAACTTAATTAGATTTAGATTTCTTATAGCCTTATATACGTGTTGGATGTTTTTAACATGCATAGAGTTAGCTATATAAAAATTATAAAATAAAATTATATAAAATTTTTAAAATAGTATTTCAATATATTAATTGATAACACGTATTGACCCGATCAATGCGGAGATTGAATTGCTTGACCCATGACCCGAAAGATTGATGGCATTTAAAAATTTTATATACATGGATCCATGACCAGATCAAAACATTGGATCGGGTTTTGGACTTTACCCGATAAATTACATACAGTATTACTTAACTCAAAGTAGATAGATGTACGTGGTTAAGAGTGTAATCAAGTCGAACTGAGTCGAGAAGTGAGATATTCGAGTTTGAACTCGACTGAAAATATTCGAGCTCAAGCTGGCTCAAGCTAGACCGAGCCTATTCAAGCTACTCGATTAGAATCCTCAAAATCCCTCAATTTCCTAAGATTATTCATCAAATCTGCAAAGAAAATATTGAAGCAAGAGGCAATGTTGATTTAGAGAAGCCAAAAACTGATATTATAAAAAAAACACTAGAAACGAAGACAACCCAAGATTATCAGACACAACAATAACCAACTGTTGAGAGAGGTTAGGGACCTGATTGCTGCACCATGGCCCACCGAACAAACTATATACATGTCGGACACCAACTTGAAGCCAAAAGTCTAAGCTATTGGTTTCTCGGGTCCTTCATGTATATATGTCACTCTAACAAATGATGAGACCAAGATGTTACATGCATTTTGTATCTATTTTGCATGTATTTGATATGTTTTTTATGCTATTTTACGCTCTAATATGGCGTTTTGCACTTTTAGAGAGAAAGTTACAATATGGTCTAGAATGGAGAAAAATGGAGCTATTTGGAGCACAATTGGATTGAAACCCAAAAAGAGACCTCAAGATGGTGAATTTCAACTATAGTCCAATGGATGTGGTGAACCACTTCTTTAATGTGGTGAACCATGTGTTGATGAAGCTCATGAAAGTTATCAATGGAAACTTGAATGATAATCAATGGAGATCCAAGAAGACAACTTGAGAAGATGAAGATTAGTGCGGCCTAATGAAGAAGACGTGGTTAACCATCTTCTACTAATGGTTGCCCATATGATCATGCTAGTCCAAGTCGATGCAAGTGATGTATAGGAAACCATTTGTGCTTACATGGGGACTTATATTTCAGTACTTGCTCAACAAGGCCGGCCAACCTCAAGGACTTCTAAGTCATTTGCACTCCTAGCTAACCCTTGCTCTGGTTTGCCTATAAATACCTTATATTCTCTTCCCTTTGCCGCACCTTACATCTTATTTAACCTAGTTAGCTTTTATATTGCTTTTCTAGTTTTCTTAGCCGCCAACCCTAAGAAGAATGGAGCTTTCATTTGAGTGAGCAGTTCTTTTATACTTCTTTTCTCTCCCATGTAGATTTTTATTCATAGTGTAATGGTGAGACTTTGTTCTTAATTCAAGTTCTTATGCATGATACATTCAAATATGATTATATGTTCTTCATCTCATGAATATCTTATTCTTATACTTGTGTTGCGCGCCACTTTTATGAGTACTTGATAGTCTAATGCTGATTTCTATCTATTGATTGTACAACATGCGTTTTTTGATAAGTACAGTTGGTTAGAACTAATTCAAGTGGTAAATATAATTGTATTATAACCTTTCTGATGCGTATGATTATCTGAGAATCTCATTTGTCTTGATTATATAACATACTACGGAGTTATATGGTTCACTGCTATCTCCTATTTATCTTTCTATGGGCTACGGTTTTAGATAGATCTAGGATGATATGTTATAGTTAATAGCTTGGTTAATTGTTCGATGTACATTATGCCTCATCTATCTATATAGAGGGATGCTTTCTGACGAATCTATATAGCTTAGAAGGGAGATGCGATGTCGATAACTAGGTGAAACCCACCTTACATAGGTAAAGAACTTGGAATTGGTGCATAACTGCTAGCTACCGTATAGTTGTTCTTAGTGACAAGTTGTGACTTGTCGTTTACAAAGAGTGATAATCTGATATCCTACCAAGGTGTATGCATGTTTATTTTCTTGTTATCTTTTATGTTGAGAACTCATTACACATGATAGATCTCTTACATATTGGGATGAGAATGAAAGTATACTTAGTTTATATAGTTTTCTATTACTTTGAATCTACTTTATTGCTTTCTTAATAACAATTGCTCTCTTATTACTTTGATTACTCAATGCTACCTAATTGTTTGCCTAGTGTGAAGGATTGGTTCCTTGTTATTATCAATCTTCTCTTGGGATACGGCCCTTACTTGCCCTGTTCTACCCATTTGAGTAGCACTTGAGTCTGTGAGGTTTATAAATTTAATTACCTGGTGAACCCTCATTTGTAACGACCACTTGAGGGCGCATCAACAACCCATCTCCTTATGATGTGGGATGTTCATTCACAAGTAAATCCTCAATGTTCTCTCCCGATTCACTTGTGAGTTCTCGTCTCTCCCCCGTGCAGTCCAACCCACCAAGTCTTAGGCCAATTACCGACCATCCAAAAGTTAACTCATGGAGTGCAAGGTACAACACTCTGCAATCGCACGCCCCTGGTGAATGGGCATACTAGGTTCGTCGTGCTCTTGGGCAACACCGAACAAGTCTAATCGAGATCTAGTACCACTTCTTGAGAGAGGCTCAGGTTCTGTTTGCTGCACCAAGGCCCAACTTGAACACAAAAGCCTAAGCTATCGGTTTCTCGGGTCTTTCATGTATATATGCCACTCTAACAACCCATCCCCTTATGATATAGGATGTTCATTCACAAGTGAAACCTCAACACCAACATTGAGATAAAATTTGAAATTATATAGAGGGGGAGCTCAAATACATGATGAAATAATGAAACTGCTTTAGGGAAAATGGGATTGTTGCGTTGAAATAATGAAAGAGATATTTGACCTGGTTTATATAGACATTGAGATAAAATTTGAAATTGTATAGAGGGGGAGCTCAAATGCATGATGAAATAATGAAACTGCTTTAGGGAAAATGGGATTGTTGCATTGAAATAATGAAAGAGATATTTGACATGGTTTGGCATTGCGTTTGAAGATAAAAAAAAACTGCTTTTCGCCTCAAACGCAACACCAAACAATTCATTGTTTATATCAAAACCTAGTTTTGACCGCAAAAACCAAACCAACCTGAAAAGCTATTCTTTAGGTGCTTTGCGTAATAGTGATTTTGAACATTAAATGGCTAAAAATTACATAAAATATTTTTGTCTTCCCCTTTTAACTTTATATCATTTTATGTCATTTACATATTTTACCACACTTTTTCACATCAATATCAAACACTAATTACAATTTTCTACCACAATTTCTAAAAGTACTTTTTGAAAGCACTTTCTCAAAACCGAGCTTTTCCAAATTGCAACTGCAATACCAAATTAAGACAATGAAGGATGATATTCAACAACAAGGCCGTTTGGATAAGGGGGAAGGCCGACAATCCCTAATTTGAAAAGTGGGAAGAAGAAAATGTGACTAGGTTTTGAGATATATATATATATATATCCAAGTTATCTAACACCCTAAGGTATTTAACTAAGGCTGATTTAGTACTTTTATATTAACATTATATAAAATATAAGCAAGCTCGAATAGGCTCGACGAGCCTTTAAGCTGAGTACTACACTACTCAAATTCGGCTCGGTTGACTATTTGAGTAGCACGAGATTGACTCGAATTTTTCTGAGCCGAACTCGAGTATTCCTCGAGTCGAACCCGAGTAGCGAGTTGGATCCTATTATTTACACCCCTAGACATGGTGCTCTACATCTCCTTATATAGTTTTTTTTACCGACCCTCTCTTCGTCAAAAGATGAACCCTCTACCTTTTGTAGTTAGCTTCCTCCTAGTTACCGATCCCCTCTTTTTTTTTATACTAGAAAATTGCCTGTTAGCTGCACTCTGCTGCGGAGTAGTCTGTTCTTTTCAAAAAATATTAGATGGGTTGAATTATATAAATTATATAATATATATATATACTAACACTAAAAGCACGAGTAATGGAAACTTTATGCTTTTTTTATTGTTTAAAATATATTTAAATATATAATTTACCCTTTTTTCAAATATATTTCTAAATTGACGTTATTAAAATATATTTTAATTATGATATTATTAAAATATAATTTTGTGTACTTTTTTAAATATATTTCTATATTGCCATTATTTAAATATAATTTTTACAAATTATAATATTGATAAAATTTCAATTTCTACTTTACCATCCTAGATTTTGTTTTTATTAAAATAAAATATTTTATTTAGAAAACTTCAATTTCTATTTTATTTAGAAAAATTCAAATTCTACCATACGATCCTAGATTTCTTCAGCAATCTTGCTGAGGGCACCACAGTCTTGCTTCCTTCCAATGCATTTGATCCTACCAGCATAATTAGACAGGCTATGACAATTTACAACAGTATCCTCACAAAATGAGAGAGGAGGCTTAAGATCAAAATCGAGATTATATATACTACATATTATTTGAAACACCCAATGAAATTATTAAACGCCCCTTTTGAGGATCGATGAGGAGGCTCAGTTTGAACTTTTTTTTGTCATTTTCTGTCTTTTCTCACTTGGTTAATTACCAAAGGGTACTATTAATGTTAACATTATTGCTTCAATGAATTTACTATTTGATCCCATGTTTGGGTTAATGATGGGTTATATTATCAAATATTTTAGTCTTTTTCCATTGACCAAATTACTTTAAGGCTCTAAACTTTGGTTAATTTTGAGATGAATAATTCTAATTTTGTCTTTTGCCAAAGGTGAATGTGAACATAATTAATTGTGATTTTAAAAGCAAGTTTATCCCATGAATGCAATATTGAATTTTTTTTATAGAAAATTCATTATTATACATTTCATGTTCAAATAGAATGATTATAGTCTTATTTTTCAAAAAAAAAAAGAATGATTATAGTCTTATAAATTCATGAAATGATGGTTTTTTCTTATACTGCAATATATCCTTTTATATTTATTTGATAAATTAAGAGATAACAACTCTAAAAAAAGGAGAAATAGTATGACACCAACTACAAAAATTTTTATTTTCTACAACATGTTTTAAGGCACTAACTATTTTACTTTGTTAGATTAGTTCTTCAATTATAAGACCTACGATCCAAATATCGAATTTGTTAACCACCTATTCACATATATTATAAGAACCGAGAAAAAAAAAAACTCTATAACTGTTGCGCCAAAAATCTCTTTGGAGAGTTTCTGCGAAAACTACTTAATGACAACATAGGGGCGTGCCAGTCAATTTGCTGAAATTGACAAAGTGTAAGTAAACAACAAGATCTGGTGCAAAGCGCAGTAGATTAAAAGATCTGGGGTGCGCGTAGCAGCAGATTAAAAGATCAGAGCGATTTGTGGGGACTGGATCAAAGTCACACCGGAGCATTTAAATCATTGGATCCACAAGAGTAAGATTTCCTAAAAAAGAGCACTTCAAGAGTTGTGATTGATTGAGATTGAAATTGAGAGAAAAGGGGAATTTGATTTTTATTTCTGAGAGAGAAACAAGAGTACAATGTTTTTATGTCCGTAGACAAGATTGAAACAAGGAAAATATAAAGAACGAGTAAGAACTCGTGATGAACAAGAGAAAAAAGCGCGGAGCCTGAGAGAAAATAAGCACGGAGCTTGGTTTTTTTGCGCAGAGCAAGTTTGTAGCTGTAGAAGCGTTTTTGAGAGATGTGAATTGTGTGTGAGATCTGGAGTTGAATCCTTTATATAGGGGGCGGCATGGGCTTGAAATATGGTGGGCTTTACTTGCTGAGGAAGGCGAACTCTTCTGATTGGTCGGAGGAAACTTCCAGGAAGTTGCAGTGAAGCTTCCTTCTCCTTCTGATTGGTATAGCAAGTGATAGGAAGGTGAGGAGAGGAGGATGAGGCGTCCCTCATAGTGATAGGCGACTTCCCCCTCACGATACCAGGTAGCATGAGGTACTAGGTAGCATGAGGTGCTGGATAATATCTGTTGTATCAGGTGTAGTCTCTGTTGCCTCCAATGAGCTGAAATCATTGATTGGCTGAGAGGTGACCCTGGGTCATGGAACTAAGTACCTTGGCCACGAAATCACTCATACTTAGCCATATATAGCTCTTCAAATCATAAAAATATCTCTTAATTAAGAACTATGGCTAAACCGAGGTGATAAAGCCACTTTGTCCTTAACTGAAGAAGGTGTAAAAGTTGCAAACGAGCTTAGATTGAGCTCAGACTTCACCAGTAGGGTTCTTATATCAGCCATAGACCATGGTAGAAATCTTGGCTTGATTCGAGCCTCCCTTCATAGTAAACTAGACTTCTCACCTCAAACTGTCATTAAATGAAAAACTAGCATAAGTTTTTCATTCTAAGTCTGAATGAGCTGAAACTTTGTCAAGGGACCTAGAATATCTCCATGAGAATATGGAAAAAATTCCAAGTGAAATAGAGCTCCCCTTAATGGTGAACTAGGTTTCTCTCCCTGAGTTGTCTTTATATGAAAAACTAGCATAAGTTTTTCACTCTAAGTCCAACGGAGTTAATTTTCCACCAGTAGACTTAGATTATCCCCATGAAGCTAAACCGACCTCCCTAGCATAGAGAAGTAGGTTTGACGCCCCAAACTGTCCTTAAATGAAAAACTAGCATAATTTTTCATACGAAGTCTGTTTAAGATGAAATTTCACCAAGATGACCTGCATATATCAAGGAACATCATGGTAAAACCCCCTATCAAGTCTGCACCTCCTAGCTAGCTCAACTGCTTTTGATCTTGCCTTTTTCTCCTTAAATGAACAAAATGCAAGTTTGCCTCTCGAGGGAGTAATACTAGCTGGGCGACCTTGACCACTATACTAGGGTGATCATGTATGAGGGGGGTGAGTGATAATATCTCACTCCTCCCTTATTCCAGTGAGTGTTTCACTTGCTGATAATCTCTTGCTCCATGCCTACTCAATGCAAGGGGTGAGGAGACTGCATCCTGCGACTAGGGCGGCCTTCCCTAGGTATGGGAAAGACTTATATTATTTTATTCCATGATATTTCTCCCACCTGCATGGTCAGGTAGCATACAACTCCCTTCCTTACTCTCTGCCTGAGGTATCAAGCTGCTGTATCTAAGGAAGTTGCACCCTTGAGGCCTGTTACACCACATCCTATAGGTAGGGGCGGAATACTAGGAGTAATTAATAATAATTATTCCAAAAATAATAATTATTAATTAATTTAATTATTAATTTTGGCCCTTATTTAATTAATTGCAAGATTTTTCCTAATCCTGATAGAATCAGGGTGGTGCAGAAACTAAGTTTCATCAAGATTTATGATTAAATCCTGACCACTCATCTTAATTTACTTTATGCAAGGTATAAACAATAACTAAAATGATTTGTTAGCCACAAATCAAGAATGCTCGACGCGCCAGCGCGAGCCAATCAACTCGTAGACAATTAAATTTACTATATTAAACAAACTTGAAATACAATAGGCTACTACCTCTCTGGTTTTGTCTTTAAATTCTTTTAGCATAACAATATTGTTGTAAAAGGCATTTGGAAATGATCATAGAAATTTAGTTTTGACTATTTATTTCACTTGAGGTCTTATAAATTATTTACTCATTTTAAACAAAGAAAATCCTACTTATGGCTTTGAGGAATTTTTCTTGCCTCAACTACATGGATAATTGTTCTGGTCATGCTTGCTTAAATCAATTGTCAATTTACAGATAATAATCTATTCCGAAATGGAAAACTTGACTCAGAATTGATTGGATCACTGCGTCAAAAGCCTAATTGCTCACAAAGTAAATAAATTTTGAGATAATTCAGTGTATATCAGAGTGCATAATGGAAGAAATAGAGTTTCAAATGCCTAATGAACTGAGAAGGCTATTCGCGACTTTATTAGTGCATTGTGAACCGGTAGATGTGAGGAAACAATGGAATGACTATTACGATGCAATGTCTGAGGATTATAAGAGAATGCATGGAAACTTTGTCCAGACGCAAATTGCTTGCACGTTATAGAGCATTGCCTATTATCTTGAAACCATGAGAAAAAACATTCAGGAATTTGATTTGGTAGAGATAAATTCTCAAAATTGGCACATTAGCGATTCAACACATAAGGAAATTGTAGATGAATTGAGCATTGAAACTCCATAGGAAGATCTAGAAACTGCAAATAAGTTAAATGAAGACCAAAAGATTGCATTCCACACTTTCTTAGATCGAGTTAAATCAAAAAAGAGTGGAGGTAATTTTTTTTTTTTTTGTGGACGGGCCAAGAAGAACATGCAAAACATTTTTATATTTGGCCAATTTAAGGTAATAAGGAAAAAATATTTTTTATATAGAAGTTATATTTATCTGATTAATATAATTTCAAATATCATCACAGGTCAAGAGGTAAAATCGCGTTAGCTACAACAACATCTGGAGTAGTGGCAGCGACTTTGGCATGAAGAAGAACGACACACTAGAGATTTGCGATTCCATTAAGTCCGAAAGAAACAAGTATATGTAGGACTTCTAAACACAGTGCTAAGGCTGAACTATTAAGAAGAGGAAGACTAATCATATGGGATGAAACACCAATGGCGAGAAAGGTTGCAAATGAATATGTGTACAAAACATTGCAATATATTATGAGTACCAGAGAACCATTCAGAGGAAATTTTATTTTTTATAGGAGATTTTAGACAAGTGCTCACGGTTGTACCTCGAGCAATAAGAGAACAAATGGTCAATCAAAGTTTGGTCAAATCATACCTTTGGCCAAAAATGGAGATACTAAGATTGAAAAGAACATGAGAGCAAGAGGAGACCAAGAATTTGGCAAGTTTCTCTTTCAAGTTGGTAATGGACAAGAACCAACAAAAGATGATAATTTGATACTTTTACAAGATCAGATGGTTATAAAGTATGAAAATGATTAAAAGCCTAAAAAAGACTTGATCAATGCAGTTTTCCTAGATTTGAAGTATAATTCAACTTTGGCAGAGTACATGACCAACCTTGCAATATTGGCAACAAGAAATGACTACGTGGACAAACTGAATGAGCAGATGATAGAAATTTTCCTTTGTGAGAGTAAGACATACAATAGTTTCGATGAATCATTAGATGACTCGAACAATCATGATCCAGAGGAATTCTTAAATATTCTAACACTGCATGGCTTGCCATCGTATAGATTGGTTTTGAAGAAAAATTGTCCAATCATTCTTCTGAGGAATTTGGATTCATCTAATGGTTTGTGCAATGGAACAATAATGGACTGCATAACACTTTCGCCATAACATAAATTGAAGTGACTTTTAAATTAAATATTAAATATATATCAATTTAAGTATAAGTCAAAGCATCCAATTATTGAAACGTAACCGCGTCTACGAAAGTAGATTTTCTTTATATAGAACATTTTTTTATATGTTTCAGTTTGCTTCTTTGTATTTCTTAACTTGACCAAAATTTTCGTTGAAGGCGTTGAAATTCCCTGAGAGAGTGTGACATATTGTTGTGCATGGGAGAAAACATGTTGTGGATGATATACTCCAATATTAGGAATTGTTTGTCCTTGTGCTTTACTGATGGTCATAGTGAAACAAAGACGGATAGCGAATTGTTTCCTCTTGAATTGGAATGGATATCCTCCGTTTTATGCTGGTGAAAGCATAATTTTTGGGAGAATAAATTGTTTTCCAGCATATTGGCAAATTGTAATCTCTTCTTGTATTACGTTATGGCCAAAAGTTTGCAGACCATTCTTGTTCCATTGCACAAATCATTAGATGCAAACAAATTCCTCAAAAGTATGATTGGATAATTCTTCACCAACACCAATCTATGTGTTGGCAAACCATTCGGTGTTAGAATATTTTAAGAATTCCTCTTGATAATGGTTGTTCGAGTCATTAACTGCTTCATCGAAACAGTTGTACGTCTTACTCTCACCAGGCAATATTTCTATCACCTGCTCATTCAGTTTGTCTACGTACTCATTTCCTATTGCCAAGATCACACGGTTGGCCATGTACTCTGCCGAAGTTGAATTATGCTTCAAATCTACGAAAAGTGCTTTGATCAAGTCTTTTTCAGGCTTTTCATCATTTTCATACTTTATAACCATCTGATCTGGTAAAAGTATCAAATTATCATCTTTTGTTGGTTCTTCTCCATCACCAACTTGGAGGAATTTTCCAAATTCTTGGTCTCCTCTTGCTCTCATGTTCTTTTTCAATCTTAGTAACTCCATTTTTTTTTTGCCAAGGGTATGAACTGACCAAAATTTGATTGACTGTTTGTTCTTTGTTGCTCGAGTTACAACTGGAAGCACTTGTATGAAATCTCCTCCAAAAACAACAAACTTTCCTCCGAACGGTTCTTTGTTACTCATCATATCTTCAAGTGTTTTGTCCATATATTTAATTGCAACCTTTCTCGTCATTGGTGTTTCATCCCATGTGATTAGTCTTGCTCTTCTTAATAGTTCAACTTTAGCACTCTGTTTAGAAGTACTACATATACTCATTTCTGTTGGACTTAATGGAATGTTAAATCTCGAGTGTATTGTTCTTCCTCATGGCATAATCATTGCCGCTAATTCGAATGTTGTTGTAGCTAACACAATCAGACCTCTTGATCTGTGATGATATTTGAAGTTATGTTAATCAAATAAACATATATATTTTGTATATAAAAATGTGATATTGATTTGATTAATTATATATTTAAAGGATATGTGATTTTCAACTTAAATTGTCCAATATTGCATGTTTTGTCTATTCCTCCTGGCCCGTCCACAAAAAAAATAATAAATAAATAACTTCCACTCTTTCTTGATTCAACTCGATCTAAGATAGCGTGGAATGTAATCTTTTGGTTTTCATTTAACTTATTTGCAGCTTCTAGATCTTCTAGGGGAGTTTCAATGCTTAATTCATCTGGAAATTCGTTATGTATTGAATTCCTAATGTGCAAATTTTGAGAATCTATCTCTAGCAAATCAAACTTCTTGGATGGTACTGTAGAAATTGAATTTTCTAAATAAAATAAAAATTGAATTTTTCTAAATAAAATATTTTAATAATGGAAAAATCTAGATAGTACGGTAGAAATTGAAATTTTATAAATAAAATTTTATGTTGTAAAAATTACTTTAAAATAACGGCAATATAAAAATATATTTGAAAAAAAATATATACAAAATTATATTTTAATAGTGGCATAATTAAAATAATTTTTAATAATGGCAATTTAAAAATATATTTGAAAAAAAAAGGTACGATCAGAAAACAAAAAATTACCATTATTCGTACTTTTATATCTAGTATAGATAGATATAGATTTATTTCTAAATTGATAAGAAAATAAAACATTGATAAGATCTAATTTGTTCTATATTTTCTATGCGGTTTTGCCTTATCATATGTGTCGTTTTACCATATATTTCTCATATTTGCTAGTTTAGACCCATTTGGAGCTATGTTTTAGGAAGATGAAGATTTAGAGACATTTGGGATCAATTTGGAGAAACTATTGATTTTGTCTCATTTCGGCCCAATCAGCCCATTAGGTTCGTTTTAACCCATGAAGCCCAAATCGCCAAGCTCGATGTCTTGAAACCTAAATCTTATATTCTTATGCCCAGTTCATTAATGTGGAACCACAAAAAAGGAGTCGAAGTCCAATCAATAATTATGATGCAGTAATGATTCAGCCCTGTTTCAGCATTTTTAAATCCTATTCAAAGGAGGACTTCACAAGAGCAGTTTTGGAAGAAAATTCATAACTTTCGATTCAGAGCTCAGCAAAATGCAAATGAGGTACCGTTGGAAAGAGGGTTCCAAGATCTACAACTTTTATACCTTGAAACTTAATTCTGCCGATCCAGTGGAGGATTTGACCCATGAAAATTCTGGACAGAATTGATCTTCTCCTAAACTGACTTGCAGAATGTTTTAGACAAAAATTCAAATATTAAAGATGATGTGGAGAATTGCTATTGGCCACGTTGGATCCTAATTAACAAGGATAATCTAAACTTTTATTATTTTAATAATGAAATAATTAAAATATTTTTTAATAATGATAATTTTAAAATATATTTAAAAAAAGGGTATAATCGAAAAATATAAAGTTTCTCATCATTTGTGCTTTTATATATAGTATAATATATATATATATATATATAGCAATTATATCAAAATCGAATTGAAAAAAGTTGGGAAAAGTTAGTTACAACAGAAAATAAATAGAAATTGCTTTTACATATGTTTGCATTTGCAGCATGTTAAGTACTTTTCCAAACCGTTACTGTCAAACTTTATTCGTCAGTATAGCCGGAAGGAAATGTACAGTAACATTGATAAGCAATATTTACAAAATCTCGCCGTAGCTGTCTAGTACCAATATTTTGCCTTTCTTTTAAATTTATTTTTCTTACAATTCTAATATATACTAGTCCCAGAACCCGTACTCCGTGCCAGGGTTGTTAAGGGAGGGAATAGTTGTAATGATTAATTTTGCGTAGCTTGTAGCTGTTATATTTGCTATGGATATCGGAAGTATAGAAAGGATATATGCAAAATATTCAGTTGGTGTGTTTTTAAACTTAAGTCTATGCTATAAATAGTGATCGTGAATCAAAATTAGATAGACCGTTAAACGAGATCACCAAATTTCGGAAACATTTTTTAGAACTAAAACCTCAAAATTGTCTTTTGGAGTCCTTAATGAAAGTTGCGAGTCATTAAATTATCTTTCAAAAGATACTTTAATCACATTGATCGGACAAATATAACAAAAGTAAAAGAATTAAAGCTGAAGCGTTAAAGTGTCCAACCCAGAATTTCTAAAGGATTAAGTAGCATAAAACTTAAAAGTACGGGGTCATTTGATAAATAATCTAGGAAAAAAATATTTGTTTATGGAGACCAACCATAAGAATTCCCTCTTGAACTCTCCACGAAACTCATTAATCAAATTCAGCTTTTTGGCCCTTGACGAAAGTCGTAGATCATGCAATAACCTTTTAACCGACACTTGAATAATTTCAGTCGGACATGTGGACCGAAAATTATACAATATAGACCGGCAATCGAGACAACAAAATTTCAGAAGTATTTTTTAGAATCAAAACATTAAGATTGGCTTTTGAGTTCTTAATGAAAGTTGTAGACCATGAAATTACCTCTAGATAGACACCTGAATTACCTTGATCAGACGAATAGAAAAAAAGAACAAAAGAATTAAAGGCGAAACATTCAATCGTTCAACCCATAATTGTAAAGGATTAAATAGCAGAAAGCATAAAAGTACGAGGATCATTTGATAAATAATCTAACAAAAAATTATTTGTTTATTGAGAGTGGGACCCATCAAATAGTAACTTTATCCTATAGTTTCCAAAACGCCCTAAACAATCAACAATAATAATGAAAATATCGAGCATGAAAGTACCTAAATACCCCTGACAATTTGTTCTTGGGTGAATATGCTACATCTTATAGCTGGACAAAAAGGTAATTCCATTTTCAACTTTAATATATGTTATATGTTAAATATGTACTTGAACATATAAAAATAATAAATGTTATTATATTAACATTTAAATTTTAGGGTTTAGGATTTAGGGTAATTCCATTTAAATTTTAATTTTTAAGTACATTATGTTATTATATAACTATTCCAAAACGGTTAAATGATCTGAAGGGTCCCTCTATTGCACAAAAAAGTTCAATTTCGTCTTTATACTAAAAAACGATCAATTTAGTCACTGTACTCACATGATTGGGTCAATTGAATTAAATCGATAAAGTCACAATAATGACTCAATTGACCCAGTCTTGTGCGTATATAGAGTAAATTGACCAAATCTTGTGAGTATAGGGACTAAATTGACTTTTTTAGTATAGAGATGAAATTGAACAGTTAATGCAGTACAAGGACCTTCCAAGTATTTTCACCATTCCAAAGCTATATATTAGATTAGAATTCGATTGGCTCCTAATTATTCTCATGTACTTTTGTGCACAGTAAAGCCTACTTATTTGGAACAGTTTGTTATTGTTATTATTGTTTTTAAAATAAATCAAGGTGTTATTTATTGTCGAAAAAATTAGTTAAAATTTCATTCATAGAAAGATAAATATGCATTGTATTGTTAGTTCAGTTGACCTATGTTTCATAATTCTTTTGCCCGTTCTCTCCAATGGTAAGTGACAGTAAAACTTGCTCCCTCAATCAAATTCTTAACTTTAGGAAGGTGAGAGATTTAGGTTTGTATTTTGGTGATCCCCTTCTTGATAAAAAAAAGGGAAGAAAAGTGACTGCACTAATCTTATAGAGAAGATTAGAGATAGACTCACTGGATGGAAAGCAAAGAAGCTTTCTCCGGCTAGCAGGAGAACCCTTATTCAATCTGGCACCTCTACTATTGCTGACTACCCTATGCATATTGCTCTCCTCTCTGCTTTTGTGCACAATAAGATTGATATATTGCACAGAAACTTCCTTTGGGGGGATACTGAAGAATCTAAGAAGATTCACTTGGTTGGTTGGAAACTTGGAACAAAGTGGCAAGGCATAGAAAGCATGGAGGCCTAAACCTTAGAAAAGCCAAGTTAAGGAATCTGGCTCTGTTGCCTAAGCTTCACTAAAGAATTAAAAAGCACCCTAACAACCATTGGGTGAGAGCCTTGTGTTCCAAGTGCAACATTGACCAAGACCTTAAACCTCGTTCTAATGGTTCCTTTTTGGCTACCTCATTGGACAAAAGCAAAGAGATCTTTACTAAGGTTGCAAAAAGGTCATTAGTAATGGTGTCGAGACTAACTTCTGCTCTACTCCTGGGCTTTTAATTTCCCTATTAGGTCCCTTGTATATGGTCCTCTTAACAAGGGTGTGGAATCCTTGAAAGTCACCCTCTGGAGGTTGGTACTCGAACCTGTGAGAAAATTTCTAAAATAAGAAAATATTGAAACAAGATTTTGAGGCACCAAGTTTTCTCAAATACAATATTGCCTAACTATTTTAGACAAGTCATATTTGAGATACAACAAAGCCACTTGAGAACATTCAGAGAGAAGTAGAATTATTGGTTCTGTCTCTTGAAATGTTTATGTGAAAGCCTCCTTATATACTTGATCAACATACATGTCTTTTCATATAGACATAACTTTATGATCAATACATGTCTTTCCAAATAGATATAACTTTATGAATAATTATATCATAAAGATACCTTTTATAGACAAATAAGTCTCTTCATAATTGTTCACTTATGAACAAATGCCTTCAATAAACATCAATATTCAAAAAAATCCAACAATCCCCCACTATTTTGGAATGTTGGTATTTTGAACTTTACCAATCCAAGTATTTACAAACTAATTCCCCCACTAGTTTGTTGACTTCAAAACCATAATTCACTTATAAGCATAGCGCATACAAGAAGGATTCTTAAGAATTGGACCTTCAATTAGTGTAAGCATTTCAGGACGCTAACGAAGTACATGGTATCCTAAGATTGAACCATGACTCCTTTCATCTAACATCGGAAACACCACACACACTATACTTAAGTTCTTCTAACCAAATTTCTCATTTGCTCCTAGCACTATGACTGGCCCTGTGCTAGTGATCCATTTTCTATGAATATGTACAAGAGTAAAACCCTTTCATACTCTTGTTAAAGCGGCACCACTTCATATTCATATAGGTGGAGTCACTTGTTGTTGATTTATTCCTAACAACATCTTATTGCTCCATTAAGAGTTTAATAACTCATACTCTCTTTTAACCTTATTGTTTAATAACTCATACACTATACTTAAATTCTTCTAACCAAATTTCTCATTTGCTCCTAGCACTATGACTGGCCCTGTGCTAGTGATCCATTTTCTATGAATATGTACAAGAGTAAAACCCTTTCATACTCTTGTTGAAGCGGCACCACTTCATATTCATATAGGTGGAGTCACTTGTTGTTGATTTATTCCTAACAACATCTTATTGCTCCATTAAGAGTTTAATAACTCATACTCTCTTTTCACATTAGTACTAACAACTCTTATTCAGTATGGAACATAGTTAGCACTTTGAAACAGACATGCCAATAACTTGTTATTACCACATTGAACCTCAGTCTATAACCGGTTTGGTCAAGCGAGGTTGGGTTCCCATCATTGGTGTCTAAGGATTATATTTTAATCCCATACTACTTGTAGTCTCCCACACCTTATCTCTAGGCAATGCCTTAGTTAACGGATCCGATAAATTCTTTGCTTTTTTTTTTGATCAAAATAAATAAATTCTTTGCTGAATTTATGTAGGAGATAGTAATCGTTCCATTAGAGACTTTATCTCTAACACATGTCATAAGGATTTATCAATCCCAAACTTTACATTTATGCATATTATTAATATGCTTTAAACATTCATGATCCAAGGAAATAGTTGGCATTGGTTGTGGCAACATTATACTCATTGTTTACTTTCAATCAATCTATTTCCTTAATCATATCCATCAAAATTTTTTTATAGTACAAATGGATAATTTCCAAGAAATATACAAAGTCATTTAGTCCTTTTAGTTAAAATAGAACTTTCCAATGACTTTCATCAATAAATTGTACTACGCTCTTTTTGTATAATTTACATAAAGTAAGATTATACCAACTCTTGTTACATCACAGTGATATAACTCTTTTTTTGTTTCTCTAAGAAACCAACATATCTCTTTGTTCCTTTAAGAAAGCAACACACCCCCACTAGGTGAAATCACACATCCAATCATCAAAGGATGTCTCTTTATTTCAATAATAATAAAGATCACAAATAAAATTGAATCCAAGTAGCCATATATGAAAAAACTATACATTGCTACCATTTGAGACCCATTTCATACCTTAATCATATAAAAATCATAGTCTCAAAATAAAATATAACATCTCAATTCATATGAGGTTGTATGCCCATAGTTCATTTTATGATAAAATAATCATAATTCCCATATTAACACAATGCTAAGCTTGTGCCCAATCATGAACTTGTGAAACAAATAAATCACTTGTATATGGATAATTTCCATCACCACCATAATTCATACTTCTAGGAATAATTATAAATTCCATATATAATCACATAAAGCGTTTACTTCTATAAAATTTGGGCTCAGAAGCCTTAAATCATGAATTGCATGAATTAATTCTCAAAAACATTGTGACAAATAGAAGTCATATAACTTCTTTAACCAATTTGAAGCTATCTCCCAAATGTTTATTTCTTACATAAACATCAAAATAATCATATTAATGAACCACGTATCTCATCAATAAATGCAAGCATGCACCCAACATATATACTTGCTTTCTTATTTTTTTTATAATTCAAAAATACCATGTCGATTTAATAATCATGGCCGAACAATTTTCATATGATTTAACAATAATCACGATCTTATTATCAAGTTAAAAGACTTAGATCCTTCTTGTTTTCTTCACCAAGAGAAGAACGTACCTTTTTGGATATTCATTCTAAAAGTTTGCATACAAAGTTAAATCTCCAGGATGGCAGAGCATGGTGCAACATGGTTCCATACTATTTCTTCGGTGTGTTCATCAATCATTCTCTTTAAAAGAGTGACTTTGCATCATGCCCTCAAAGACATTTCACTAGTCGAAGGAATATTGTATTTGAATTATGAGAAAATTTCTAAAATAAGAAAATATTGAAACAAGACTTTGAGGCGCCAAGTTTTCTCAAATACAATATTACCTAACTATTTTAGAAAAGTCGTCTTTGGGATACAACAAAGTCACTTGAGAACATTCAAAGAGAAGTAGAATTATTGGTTCTGTCTCTTGAAATGTTTATGTGAAAATCTCCTTATATACTTGATCAACATACATGTCTTTTCATATAGACATAACTTTATGATCAATACATGTCTTTCCAAATAGACATAACTTTATGAATAATTATATCATAAAGATACCTTTTATAGACAAATAAGTCTCTTCATAATTGTTCACTTATGAACAAATGCCTTCAATAAACATCAACATTCAAAAAATATCCAACAAAACCATATTTCTTTCTGTCTTCCTCCGAGCTTGGTTGATCAAATTCTTAATTTCTACCCCTTGTCTTTGATGGGCAATGACAAAGACTTTTTGTATTGGACATTTTCTGCTAGTGGTGTTTTTTTCTCTTAAGTCTGCTTATGATATTGCAAATGATTTTGATTTTGCTAATAAAAATGACCCATTTTGGGCTAAGTTTTGGAAAAATTCGTGTCATAATAGAATCAAGTTTTTCTTTTGGATTGTGGCTCATGGGAATATTCCTTGCAAATCCATGCTCTATAACAGACAAATTGGACATGACTTATGTTGTGATATATGCCCTGACTGAAAGGAAAATACCCTTCATATCTTGAGAGATTGCCATATTGCTCTTTCTGTTTGGAACTTTTTTATTGATCTGCCTATTGATTTTTTCTCTTTGAATGATCTTAAGCTTTGGCTGAACTACTGTTTCTGTTCCACCATTTCTTGGAATTCCATTCCTTGGACTAATATCTTCCCTTACTCTTGTTGGAATCTTTGGAAAGCTAGGAACTTTAGAATTTTTGCAGGGAAATTAACTTAATTAACTTGTCACTTCTGACTCTATTTTGTCCACATCTTCTTCCTAAGCTCTTGAATTTTTTTCACTTAGCTAAGTCTGCACCAAAATTTGTCCTCAAAGTTTCGAAAAATATTAGCCGGAAACTTCCAGATCATGGCTGGTTTTTACTTAACTCATGATGGCTAATCCTCTTTGGGTAAGGGTGGAGCAGGTGCATTGCTTAGGGACCACCATAGTATGTGCCTGGGAAGTTGTGCCAGAAGAATTCCCTTGGCCAACGGTCTTTAGGCTGAATTATGGGGACTTGGAGATGGATTTCTTTTGACCAGATCCTTCCACTTCACTAAAATTTTGATTTGTGTTGATTCAGAGTGTGTTCTTAATTTTGTTCATAGTTCACCTACTGCACGTCATCACTTGGAAAACATTATTGATGACTGCAGGTCTCTGATGCGAGACTTCTCCGACTGTAAGATGGAACACAGGTACAAGGAAGCCAATCGAGTGGTTTATTGCTTGGCCAATCATGCTAGAGAAATGGAGGAATCCTTTAAGACTTTTGTATCCATTTCTCCCTTTTTTTTAGGCCTTAATAACAACAAACCTTACTCACTAACCCATCACCTAGTTTAGCCACATTTTCAATAGAAACAACTTTACAGGTAAGTCCTCAAATTCATAATATCTATTGTGGTAAAGTATTAGTGATTGCAATTGTGCCATCTATACTGAGATCATTTGATGGGGCATGTGGCATTACTAAGTGTATGATAATTAAATCTTGAGATCTTAATTTGAATCTCATAACGAGTGTGTGAGAAATTTTTAGGTGAGACGGACCCACCACGTCATCTATGGGACTAACCAATAGAATTTTGTCATGTCAAATTAACTCCTTAAATTTAGCCACGATTTTAACTCAAGGTTTAGCTCCTTTTAAAACAAACTCTATATAAAGGATAAGTCCCCAAATTTGAGATTTTATTGGGATAGAGTTTTAGAAATTGATGAGTTGTCTTTATATTATTTTAGTTGGTTCCATAAATGACGTGGTGGGTCCATCCCACTTAATAATTTCTCCGAGTGTGGGTTTATATATAGTTTACTTATTTATTTGCTTGGTAAATAGGTTAGTGATTTGAGATAGTTTCTTAATTTGGTTGAATTTGTATTCTTTAATCGTAACTGGAAACCAATATGATTACGGATGAGATTTTTTTTTTTTTAGTCGAACAGTAATTCTAGAAATTTCCTAATATATACAATCGGTGTTCACACTATAGCTTACATTAGAGATCCTCATAGGTCGAGCTGCTTGCTAAGGCCCGTGGGCAATCCTTGTAGATAAAGAATTTTAGGTTTGAAGTCAATTCTTCAAATCTTATTACTATACTATATATAATAATATATGATATATATATATATATATTACAAATTAATAAAAGCATAATAATTAGATACACAGTAGAATTTTTAGATTTCATAAACAGTACTATTAAGGAACTAAATTATACCTCACTAAGTGATTAATTAATTATTTAATACTAAAAAATACCGTAAAAGAATATATATGTTAACTCTTTAAAACATGCTTGTGGAATTTGGTAAACATCTCCCAAAATTTAGATTTAACCTTAGAGAAGGCAAAATGGACGGGTTGAGTTGGCACGGCCCATAAAATGAGTTGTTCATGTATAAATGGGTTGGGCCGTGCTAGTTCATTTTATAGTATGGGTCTTGTCGTGTCAGTTCATATTATTTAAAAGTCAAACCCAACACGGCATGTAACTCATGATGGATCGTGTCGTGCCGGCACATGGTCCGGCATACGAGCCCATAATGATTTTTTTCTCTTTTAAATTTTAAATTTTTACTTTATTTTATATAGTTAATATGTTAAAATCTATTAGAAATAGGAAAAAAAAAAACTTAACACAAACATTTACATGGTTCGGCCTAAAATGGCTATGTCTACGAGATAGAAGAGAGTTTTCATTATATGTATAAATAAAATTTACAATTTTTTTGGCCAAAATAAAAATTTACAATAGCTAATATAAACTATTTAACGGAAAAATCAAATTAAAATTTAATTTGGGTGGATACACCATATACCAAGATAAAATAGTGTTAATAGTGTTTTACCGACTCACGTAAGCCCTTAAATATAAGTATTTTCTTAGAAAAATACTTATTTTTTTTTATTGAAGATATAATGGCAACTTATTTAGAAAAATCAATTAAGCTCTTGAACTTTTATTACACTCAAAACAGCAAATAACATTTTACTACAATCAGATAAGCTTCTAAATTTTTATTTTGCACCCAATTAGGCCATTAATATGATAAACGATCAATTCAATCACTAGATTATTTTGATTAGGAACTTTAACCATTTCCAAGTAAGAAATTTAATCAATTTTTAATAATATCATGAGTTTAATTAGATAAATTGAAATTCAACTCAAGATCTTACCAATTTCAATCTTATCCGACCCCTAGGGTATTAATCAAAGTGTAAGGGTTGATTTGATTGCAATAAAAGTTTATGGATTTGATTGGAAATTTTTTAAATAAGTTCAAGGGTTATTTTTATATTTAAGCCAAACATAATTGGGAAGAAAATAGGTTTTAATAATACATATACCTTGCCTTGCCAATGGAGAAAAGCATATAGAAAAGAAAAAAGGAAGAGTTCAAATTATTTTGGGTGGATACACCATACACCAAGATGAAATTTGAAAGAGAGAGCTAATGGTCTTAGGGTCTATTATTAATTAAAGTAAGACCTAAATATCTCTAGCTTCATTTATTTTAAATTTAATAGAAATTGACAAAATACTCGACTTGTCATACTCAAACATATCATACAACTACTTGAACTGTAACTATGTGAGACTACGAAAAAACAAAAGAATCGATTTATGTTTTGCATCCCCAAACCATAGATATCTAATCTACTCCATACCACTTGTTCACTTGAATGGTAATGACATATTAATAATCCCATTTTATTTATCATTTTAATTTACCAAATAAGTTAATTAAAGATAGATGTATTAATTCTTCTACAAACTCTATAAACACTTATTTGAAATATTTTAATATTTTATACTAAAAATTAAAATATAAATATTTTATGATTTAAAAACTTCTAAAACTACAAATATAAAGTATATATATTTGTGGTAGATTAATATTTAACTTTTTTAAACTTGATGAAAAAATGAGTATATCCCATCTCAAAATACAAATGAAATTGCAAAGGAAAAGAATCATATATGACCAATTTAGAAAGTTAACACTATTTTGTAATGCTTTAGTTTGGTACCATAAATCTATACTGAGTAAATTTCACCATTGGTTACTAAACGTTAACTTATTTCCCAATTAGATCACTGAACTTTAATTTATTCCAATCAAGTCACTCAAGTTTCAAAAGGGTACCAAATGTGGTCACTCTACCATACCCATCCAATTAGGTAGCATATAAATAACATCGCTAACACATCACATGCCACATAAATATATTTCACCTTACACATCATATTTTTCATTTCCTCATATTCTCTCTGAGTTTTGAAGGAAAATAAATAACAAAAAAAGGACATAAATAAAAGAAAATAAGTGAAAACTGATAAGCAAAGGACGAGTAAAATGCAAAATGTGAAGTGGAAGGTAGAACATGAATGATGTGGCATATGATCAGTTTGTCACAACTAGGGCTGTAATCGGGTCGAGTCGAGCCGAGTAATGAGATACTTGACTAAAATTCATAGCTGAAAGATTGGCTCGAGCTCGGCCGAGCTAGCTCTCCTTTTGTTACTCGAACTCGAGCTCGAGCCTAATCGAGTAGTTAGGTAAGGCTCGACAAAATTCCAAATCCAATAAAAAATTACCTTTCAAATTTGACTAAAGGCTCAAATAAGGGCTTCAACTTTTCAAATAAGCTCAAATAAGGACCCCAAAACGCAATTTCACAAATTAAAATATATACTTAGTAAATTATGACATTTTCTGCAAGATTTTAGTTAATACTAGTGAGTGAGATGTATATAAATTAAAAAGCACAGACAAATTTCATATCATACTACATTTATTGAATTTATTTGGATTAAAATGTTTTGATTTTTAATTAATATGATAACATCATTTTTCTATCAAAATTGATGTGTAGCCATGACAAACATTGGTTTTCATCTAAGGAGAATCTAATTTGTAAAAATTTACTTAGTATGTTTTCTAATTTGTTAAAATTGTGTTTTCGGGCCCTTATTTGAGCTTATTTGTAAAGTTGGGGCCCTAAATTGAGATTACAGTCGTTTTCCAATTTAGTTGGTTACTCAAGTTGTTTCAAAACGCAATGAATTAGGAACCTTCAACAAATTTCTATATTTTTCATCAATGGAATCTTAGTAGCAACCGAACTGAACACAAGGCAACCTTTCTTTTGTTAAACCAGAAAAAAAATGAAGAAAAAGCAAATGAAATTGAAAAAGATGAAGTTGAGAGATGGGTGTTAAAGTTTTATATCTGAAGACAACAAAGGGTAATGAAAATTGAGCAATAAAATGATCCAACATGAGAGAATTCCAGAAAAAAAAAAAGAAAGAAAATTGATGAATTATATGTCAGTTATAAACGAAAGTAAGAAAAAGAAACATATGGGAATAAAAAAAAAAGCAAGAAGGAAGGCTTTGGGTTAGAAATAGAAAATGGGGCTTTTAAGAAATTTGATTCAAAGCCATGAATTAGAGGAGAGCAAGGTTTAATTATGGAAGAAAGACAAGAAGGGTGGCGGCTTCTAGTATATGTGAGAAAGAAAGAAAAAAGAAATAAGAAATTTAGGTTAAAAACATTTCAATGAAATGACATAAGCATCCCTGACATGAAAAACTCCTAAACTTATTAACTAAGGCTAATTTGGTAATTTTGACATATGGTATTCGATTAGGCTCGATGAGCCTTCGAGCTGAGTACTAAACTACTCGAGCTCGGCTCGCTTGACTACTAAACTACTCGAGCTCGGCTTGCTCGACTACTAAACAATTCGAGCTCGGCTCGCTCGACTACTCAAGTAGCTCGAGCTTGACTCAATTTTCTTCGGTTCGAATTCAAATATTCCTCGAGTTGAACCCGAGTAGTTTGCAAGTAGTATCGTATCACTTACACCCCTAGTCACAACATTTTTCTGTTGAAAAAATGATATGAAATAGTAAGGTGACTACATTTGATATATTGATAAAAGTTAAGTGACCTATTTGAGACAAATTCAATTTTAGTGACCAAACTGGGAAATGAGTCAAAGTTGAATGACTGATAAGACATATTTTTGTTCTATATTTTCTATGTGATTTTGCATTCTTTTGGTGGTCGTATGTATCGTTTTACCCTTATATTTCTCATATTTGATATTTCAGCCCCATTTGGAGTTATGTTTTAAGAAGATGAAGATTAAAAGACATTTTGGAACAATTTGGAGAAGCTGCTGATTTTGGCCTTTTTTTGCCATGTAGCCCCATTAGGCCCGTTTGAGCGCATAAAGCTCAAATTGCCAAGACTGATGTCTTGAAGTCTAAATCTGATATTCCCAGCCCCAATTCGGTATTATCGAGGCCCAAATGAGGAGTTCAAGTCCAATCAGTAATTATGATGCAGTAATGATGCATCATTCTTGAATCTTGTTCAAAGTAAGACTTCAAAAGAGCATTTTTGGAAGAAAATTCATATATTTTAATCCAGAACTTGGAAAGATATAAATGAGGTACTGTTGGAAAGGGATTTCAAGCTCTACAACTTTGTCTTTTACCTTGAGACCTAATTCTGTCGTTCCCATGGACGATTTTGCACTTGAAGTTTCTTGACATAATTGATCTTCTCCTAAACCGACTTGAAGATAGGTTTGGATGAAATTTTACCTGTGTTTTAATGATGTGGAGATTTCCTATTGGTCATGGTGGATCCTAATTAATGAGGAGAATCTACTTCAACCAAGCATAAATCATGCAGAACTATGGTATTTCTCAACATAATCATGACAAATATTATCCCAATTAGATAAACCAGGTATGCATGCTATTTCCCCAATCAATCTAACTTTTACCACTTATCTTATAATCATAATACTATGGCATTTCTCCAAATTAGAAGATGGCTATGATTGCTCTAATATGTCCAAAATTGGCGCGCCACATTATCAAACATATCAAATCAATCTTGAATAGACGTAGAGAGAATACATGAATGTAATCATGCATGTATATGAGTTAAAACAAACATCTCACCATAAAATCATGAATAGAAGTCTACAAGGGAGAAAGAGAAGTATTATGCAGACTACTTACTCATTAAATTGAGTGAAATCTCCATTAGAACTTATAGAATTGGCGGCAAGAATGGTGAAAACCTTGCTGTCCACACAAGCTCTAATGCGCGGCTACAAGCAAACAATTATGCTACAATATGTCTATGCTATGAGTGTGCGGTTAGGGTTAAGTTACAAGAGTATTTATAAGCAAAAGTAGGCTTAAGTGACTAAAGATATCCATCTTGGGTTTGGACAATAAGTGATGGTTGGCCTTGCTCTTCCTTGATCAAGTGTGTGCACATGTTGACACATGTGCCCACATGTAAACTCTAAGCGGCTCTTGGGCTTGTAATTCTTCTCGGATCATCTTCTTGGATCAAATAGATGATGGCAATGTGCCTCCAATGGTGTGTAGGATGATGATGACAGGGGATCACCTTGTCTAAGTCCCTTCTCCATTTTAATAGGACTTGAAGGGGAGCCATCTTAACAAGAACTGAAACTAAAGCTGTTGTAATGCATTCAGTTATCCATGAAATCCATTTATCTCCAAAGCTCGTCGATCTAAGAGAGACGAGAAAAGCCCAACCAATATTATCAAAAAGCCTTACAAAATCAATTTTAAAAACCAACCCACTTGTATTGGCTTTCTTGAGAGAATCATTAATTTCCCCCTCCAATGAGCACGTTGTCCATAATCCGCCTGTCTTTTATGTAAGTAGATTGGGTGGAGTTGATTAGAGGAGCAATAACATTTTTCAGTCTGTTTGCAAGCATCTTGACAATGATTTTGTAGAGATTGCTTATCAATGAAATTGGTCTACAATCACAGAGAGTGTCAACACATTGCTTCCTAGCAACAAGGGCAATATAATTAGAGGTGTTAAGACAACTCTTTGATGTACCGATTGAAAAAAAAAATGTATATATTTGAAGAGCTGAATAAAAAGGCAATGATAGTCAATTAAGTCTCTTTGTTAATGTGTTGAGGTGTGAAAAGGCACTTTTTTCTGCAATTTATCACAGTCGTGCTATCAAAGACAATTTTTTGTAGCTGTGTTTTATCCCATGTGGTAATTACCAAAAGCCATTTTCCCCTTTTTTACTGGAGAGGGGATGGTGTTATTGGTTGATACTGCTTTCTGAACTTTTGTTATTGTTACTAATCACATAACCATAATTGCTTTTTACCTCAATCGAATTGGTTACTAAAGAAAACTTAAGTAAAACGGAAAATAAAGTGTGCCTTTTGAGGGTGTTTTTTTTGCTCATTTTTTTTATTTTCCATGGAAATTAATAATAGGGTAAAAAGACTTGTCACGGTTTGATTGAAGTAAAACATATGTGAAAGTAAACGATGAAAACACTTTCTATAGTTTGATTAAAATAAAACATATGGGAAAGTAAAAGATGGACAGAAAAAGGTAGGAAAGTAAGTTTGAGGGTACATAAGTTTCTTTCATACGAGAAAAAGTAGAATCTCATGGGGAGTAGGGAAAGACTTTCTATGGAAAGCACTCTCCTTGGAATCACTCTCATTGTCCATGGAATGACTTCCCCATGTGATCGCTCTCCTTGCAAATCACTTTTTTTTTGTAAAGTAACAAACGATCTCTATAAAAAAAATATATATGCAAGGGTTTTATTTTTTCCCCGTTTTTCATTGGAGGACGATCATATATATAAATTTCGTTTCTTGTTATTATAATATATATTAATGATTATTGTTCGAAATATATATAAATATCACAAACACTTTTTAAATCTTCAACAATGTTTGAGATTCAAGTTTTATAATCAGAGAAAATAGGTGTTTGAGTTTTCTTAGAGGCTAGCTTGGTTCAATCCCATATTTAGTTGATGTCTAATGTGATTATATATAGTTGAGACGGTTAGAGATTGAAGTCTAATCACTGAGATTAGAAGTCCAAAACTACAAGTCCAATACTTTACCACTAAATATATATATATTTTTTCAATTACATTTAGTTGATATCTAATGTAATTATCTAAAAAATTTTAAGTATTTTTTATCAACCGATTTCGTGTGGATAATAATTATAATAATGATCTTTTTATTATTAATAGTAAGACACCAGCTAATAATAATCATGGACATGGGGATAATTCAACCAAATTTTCACTCACTCCCTCTCAATTCTCATCCCATCATCATTTCTCCACTCTCTACCCCATATTTTTTTTTTGTGAAATATATATACACACAAGCTAGTAGTACAATAATATATTTTTAAATTAAATTAAATTAAATTAACAACAATTTATATATATTTTTATTTTTTTAACTTGTCTATTTTAAATAGCTCAGCCGCCCAGAATAGCCACCCATGTTGCTCTTTCTCTCTCTCTCTCCCTTTCTTCCTCTTCTAAATTTTTCCTCTTTCTTTTTTTTTTCTCTCTCAAAATATCTATCAAACAACACCACCACACCACACCACTCCATCGAGAGAGAAAAAAAGAATCTCTCTTGAAAAAACAGTAACCTTTCTTCTTCTTCCCCAAGCCCAAATTTTCCCTATGAACATCTGTTTGTTTCTCTCTTTTTCTATCTTCTCTTGTTAAAACTATTCCTTTATCAAGAACCCAAAAGTGGGAAAGATAGAGAATCACCTTTTGGCTTGAGAAAAAACAACCCTAAAATGAGTAGCTTTGAGGAGTCCTTAAGATCTCTTTCCCTGGACTACCTTAATCTTCTTATCAATGGCCAAGCTTTCTCAGATGTAACTTTCAGTGTAGAAGGTCGCTTAGTTCATGCCCACAGGTGTATTTTAGCTGCAAGGAGTCTTTTCTTTAGGAAATTCTTCTGTGGACCTGATCCTCCATCTGGGTTAGACCCAGTTGGCTCCAGGATGAACCCGGCGGCTGCGGCGGCGGCAGGGTCTCGACCCGGTGTTATTCCGGTGAACTCAGTGGGTTATGAGGTGTTTTTGCTGCTTTTACAGTTCTTGTATAGTGGCCAAGTCTCTATTGTGCCTCAAAAGCATGAGCCAAGGCCTAATTGTAGTGAAAGAGCATGTTGGCATACGCATTGCACCTCCGCCGTTGATCTTGCTCTCGACACCCTCGCCGCCGCTCGATACTTTGGTGTCGAACAGCTTGCATTGCTTACTCAGGTTTCCCTCCATTTTTTTTCTCTTCATCTCTTCTTTTTTCTTCTTCTTTCTGTTTGTCTGCTGTCTGAATCTTTGATTAGTGTGTCTGTTATGTGGAGTCTTGTTACTCTTTGTGTTTTGGGATTCTGGGTATTCAGACAAAAACTGGGTTTTTATTTTTGGGAAGTGGAAATCAGAATTTCTTCAATTTTTTATTCAAGGGATTTGTTATCTTATGACATAATCAAAGTGGGTTTCTTTTCTTTTCGTTTTAACATTATGGAAATCTATAAAAACTTTTTCTTTCTACAATTTTCCTCCACAAAAATCTTTTTATTTATTATTAGTACTCTCCCTCCATTTCAAGTAGTAGTTGGGTTTTTATCCTTCAACTCATTTAGTACTGTCTCTTCTCTGCAACAGAAAATCTCCTTTTTCTGCTAAAGCACTTGAATCAACTATTAATTGCTTCAGCTTTCTTTTACTGTATCCACGGGGGGGCTCTTCTTCTTCTTCATCGTCTTGACTTCTTCTCTTTTTCTTTTTTCTTTTTTTTTTTTTGCAATTGTGTTTTCTTCTACAGTTGATTTTGAAAAGATTTTACTATTTTCTTTCGAGTAAAAATGGTGTTAAAAGAAAAGAAACCCAATGTTCATGTCCACTAAACATAAATAAGAGTTTAAAGAGGTTTTTGTCTTGATTTCATGTACATGGAGAGTTATGAGTTTTTTGCTTGAATTGGGTTTCTTCCATCTAAAATGTTACACACTCAAGACTTTCTAAATTTAGATCTTGATGATCTCTAGTCATGTCTTCCACAGTAAGCACACCAAATCTTTCCCAAACATTCACTTTCCTCATTTGGGTTTCTTCAAAATCAACTAACTCCACACAATCACCAACCTAACTAATACATAATTTTTTGCATAAACCAAGCATTATTGGTTGATATAATTATTACTATTATTTTCAACTTTAACCAATGCAAACCAAACATCTCCTTATTTCCAATTGGGATTCCCATTTACCAAAGCTGACGCTTTTGCTTTGTTCTCTTTGTTTTCCCAACAGAAACAATTGTCCAGCATGGTGGAGAAGGCCTCAATTGAAGATGTTATGAAAGTTTTAATAGCCTCAAGAAAACAAGACATGCACCAACTTTGGACTACTTGTTCCCACCTTGTGGCCAAATCAGGCCTACCTCCGGAAGTTCTCGCCAAGCATCTTCCTATCGATGTGGTGGCCAAAATCGAAGAGCTACGTCTCAAGTCATCCCTAGCTCGACGCTCTTTGATCCCCCACCACCACCACCACCACCACCATCACCACCACGACCTCTCGGCCGCGGCCGATCTCGAGGACCAAAAGATTCGGAGGATGAGGAGAGCATTAGACTCATCGGATGTGGAACTTGTCAAGCTCATGGTAATGGGTGAAGGCCTAAATCTGGATGAAGCATTGGCTTTACACTATGCGGTGGAGAACTGTAGCCGGGAAGTGGTAAAGACTTTGTTAGAACTTGGCGCCGCCGATGTAAACTACCCGGCGGGGCCTGCAGGGAAAACCCCACTTCACATAGCGGCGGAAATGGTGTCGCCCGATATGGTAGCGGTGCTTTTAGACCACCATGCGGACCCTAATGTAAGAACCGTTGATGGGGTGACTCCATTGGACATTCTTCGAACTCTAACGTCTGATTTCTTGTTCAAAGGTGCGGTTCCAGGGCTGACTCACATTGAACCGAATAAGCTTAGGTTATGTCTTGAGTTAGTTCAGTCAGCAGCTTTGGTTATATCAAGGGAAGAAGGGAGTGGGAATGGAGCAAATAATTCAACTGCAATTTACCCACCCATGAGCGATGATCATAACAACAACAGTAGCAGCAGTGGGAGCAATTTGGGTAACCTTAATTTGGATTCGAGGTTGGTTTATCTGAATCTTGGGGCTGGCACAACAACTCAAATGGGGTCGAGAATGGAGGGTGGTGATGATGAAAGCAGCCACAACAGCCAAAGAGAAGCCATGAACCGACATGACCCAACAATGTACCATCACTCTCATGACTTCTAGCTCTCCAAAACTTTCTTTCTCTCTCTCTTTCTTATTCTCTCATTATATATATATATGACATTAATGGATGGTGAAAGACAAGAAAAATAGTGGTAGTTTCATGAAAACTCATTCATGGGAGATTATTGG
>AWWV01006104.1:0-26960 GCA_001974805.1 Corchorus capsularis | reverse complement strand
ACTTTACCAGATGGATGTCAAAACTGCATTTCTCAATGGAGAGCTAGATGAGGAGATCTACATAGATCAACCTGAGGGCTTTGTGGCAAAAGGTCAAGAGCGCAAAGTCTACAAGCTCAAACGATCTATTTATGGCCTAAAGCAATCATCTAGGCAGTGGTATCTTAGATTTCATCAAGCTATTATTCAGAATGGCTTTGAGATGATTGAAGAGGACCATTGCGTGTATGTTAAGAGATCCAAGGGTAGTTTCGTCATTTTGTCATTATACGTTGATGACATACTATTGGCTGGAAATGATATGGAGATGATTGTCACCACTAAGACTTGTTGTCCTCAAACTTTGAAATGAAGGACATGGATGAAGCAAATTATGTGCTCGGAGTTAAGATCCTAAGGGATCGTTCAAAGAGGCTTCTTAGTTTGTCTCAAGAGACATACATAAAGAAAATCCTTTAACGATTTCAGATGCAAAATTGCAAACCCATAGACACTCCTGTCGCAAAAGGTGAGACTTTAAGTCTTCAACTGACTCCAAAGACATCTGATGAACAAAAAAAGATGGCTCGTGTTCCATATTCTAGTGTTGTTGGCAGTCTTATGTACGCCATGATGTGCACTAGGCCAGATATCAGCTTTGCTGTTGGTTTGGTTAGTAGATTCCAATCTAACCCTGGGCTTGCTCATTGGAAAGCAGTGAAGAGGATATTGCGCTATCTTAAGGGAACTGCTGATTACATGCTATGTTATCACGGTTCAAACTTGAACCTAATCGGTTATACTGATACTAATTGGGGTGGTGGCTTAGATGAGCGCAAATCAACTTCGGGATACGCATTCTCGCTCAATGGTGGTGCTATTACTTGGAGCAGCAAGAAATAGTCTTGCATTGCTTTATCCACTATGGAGGCAGAATTCATAGCGTGCTCTGCAGCTGTGCAAGAAGCTGTTTGGCTAAAGCGATTTCTTGGGAGCTTGGGAGTACCCAGCGCCGTAGATCCAGTGACCATTCATTGTGATAGCATGGCTGCAATCGCTTATAGCAAGGATCCAAAGTATCATGGTAGAACCAAACATATTGATATGAGGAACAACTACATTAGGGATTTGATAGCACAAAAGGAAGTGATCTTAAAACATATATCCACTAGTCATATGGTTTCTGATCCCTTAACTAAGCCTATTCCTAGGGATGCTTATGTGACTCATGTAAAGTCTTTAGGACTTCGTCGATGGTGATTATGTTATTTTGATCATTCATGTTGAACTCTTTGTTTTTTGGATATTAATAAAATTCATGCATTTTCTTCTATGATGAATTGTTTGCACACAAGATTTAGGAGTATGTCAACAGGCTTTAGATTGGCTCACTCACATGAGCAATTGCCTTTGGCGCCTATGAGGGGTGAGCAAAGATGAGACACAAGCTACTAGCGCTTATTGAGAGCGGCAAGAGCATAATTAAGATGTCGTCTTGGTTGGAGCCAAGATGAGTTCAATATAGTAATAATTGACTAAAAGATCGAAAATGGATTGACCCACAATCCATTTAGCCTGTGAAGTAAGCCAGATGTGAGATCTAATTCCGCCTAAGAAGGCGAGCAAATAGGATGCTCAGGTTAGGCGCTAAAGGAGCGACTAGACTAAGATCTGTACAGTGTTGAGTTTGACATACGCTCTTATTAGAGAAAAGAGACACTCCACTGTAGCATGTATTTCATACTACATGTGCTTTTACGACCTATATAGAAGGTGGAAGAATGGATCCCTGCTTCTTCACCATGTGAGTCCTATGAAGGTTTAGATAAACCTTACATTGTGCCCTTAGTGACCTTTGACTATGTCATAAGGCGTGGAATGGATGTTTGCTACTTGGGTATGTTACCTAAGACCATGGATGATTCGGTTCTACGGGACATTACTGGGAAAGCAGTCTGTTTCAAACCAAGTGACATGAGGGCAAAAGGGAAGACAATTTGAATCACGTCATGCACTATATTCAAGGTCGACCCATTATGTCGCTTTTGAGAGCTTTGACATAATATGAATATATGTTGCAACATTAGGAAAGATTGATTTGTATGCTCATTGAGGGATTTTGAGATACTCAATATGATGTGATTAAATTGGTATAGGATACATGAGACACTAAATTTCTTTATAAAAGGGTAGATGTCTCTATGATGGCTCTAACGAGTTCCTAGTATAGAGCTCTCGAAATTCAAGGTGTACTCAGCGGTCACACGGTTCATTAACCTGTATGAACTTGGCATTGGGATGGTTGAGAAGGCTTTACGATGGCTTGCCCATCATGTGTGAGTGGGAGATGTTGGACATTTGGGCTTTTGCACCCATGATAGTCTAGCCCAACGTAGGTTATTATCTTGGTAATTTAATTTGGATTAAATTAACAAGGATAATAATAGGAGATATTTTCTTGATAAAATTCCTTGGGAATTATATCAGAAATTATCTAGCTAAGTATTCAAGTGGAATACAACCACTCACATATAAAAGAGAAAATAAAAACTTCGTAAGTCAGTTCTGTCTCATTTTTTTTATCAGGAAGTTAGAACTTTCTGAAGAAAAAGCTTCTCCCTCCATTGTCAAGCAAGAAAAGGTTTTTGCACTGTGATTAGTGAGGTTTCTGCTCATTCCTGTAGCAGAAGTCCACCACGAGTATTGAAGATCAAGGAGCACCGTAATTGACCCTGGTTTGATTTCTTTCGCTTCCGCAAAATTCCATATTTAAATAATATGATTTATTTTAATCCATTTAGATTGCTATGCTCTATAGATCATGTTTTTCCTACAAGGCCAAATGTTTAAGGCCTTTAGATGGCAATAAGATCGACGGTCACAGAGGGGATTAAAGGGGGGTTTAAAGACTACATTTTGAGACAGAAAAAAGGGGGAGGATTTTGAAAAAAAAAAAGGGAGAGAAAACAGCTAGGGTTTAAGGGCAAAAACAACTAGGGTTTTGGGTTTTTTCCTGGAGCTCATCGGTTTCTTTGGACGGAAAAAGAAAAAACTTCAAAAAAAGAACTCACCTAGCTTGAGATTTCACCTTGACCCATGAAGGGAGTTTGGAGTTTTCTTATTTTCTTGAACTTTTCTTCCCAAAAGCTTGTCGATTTTCTGGTATAGGGTTTAAAATTGTTTCTTTGAAGTGTGCAAGGGTCGGTCTAGGCTTTAGTTTCTATCTTTTCAAAAAAAAGGCTGATTTTGGTCGATCGGAGGCAGGAGAAAGAGTCTGTGACAGAGAGGGGCTAGGGTTAAGGCGGCTGAGCAAAGGAGAAGGAGAGTACGGCTTAAACCCTTAAAAAGGTGAACTTTTAGCTTCCTCCAATTTAGTCCTTGTTTTTCAATCAATTGAGTTCAAGAAGTTGTGGATTATTTCGCTTAAGGCTTAAATATTGTGGGAGCGTTTAAATAAATCCCTGTATGTGTTGATTCGATCTGTTTGAGCCCTCTGGTTATAGGGTTGATTCAATTTGACCCTCTGCAAAATAATGTAATTGGGATATTTGGCTAAAAGATTTGTCTTTTGAGGGAAAGATTGGATTTTTACACGTAATTAGTGAATAAAGATGACGCCTTGGAGTATAAATTGAGATTTCAAGCAAATTGGTAAATAAAAGATTAAAGCTTTAAGTAACTTAAGTAAAAATTTCATCTTTGAATAAGAGTTTGAACTTTTAGGCAATTAGTAAATAAATTGATTAGCTTTTTGAAGAATAAATGTTTTGAAGGTATTAGATAAATGATTTACAAAGCTAGATTAAATTAAGATGAGATTAACTTAAATTTAAGACTCAAGTATATTTTAATCAAGTTTAAACCTTTTTAACTTTGTACTTGGGCTATGAATTTGTTGATGGGTCTTCAAATAGTTTAGATGGGTTTAGTCAACTTTTGTGATGGATTTAATCAATGCGCTTATTTATTTGGTCTTTGTTTTGTTACCTTTTGAGCCTTCATACTTGTTTATGTGAAGGCCATTCCATGAGTAATTGAGTTACGTTGACATGTTTGGATTTCCATCATATTTGAGCCTTGTACTTGGACAAAATTTGGGCTTAGAAGTCTAGCTATCTTAATCCATCCTAAGTTTAAATAAAATTAAGACTTAGAATTTAGGAATAGTTGCATGTGCATCCATATTTAAGTTTCATGACTATATTGTTGTTGCTATGATCATAAGACTAAATTAAAATGACTCCCGTGAAGGGAAAGGAGGGCGGCTCATTCATGCGTGTCTGAGTTTGCTCGACTTCTCCCGGAGGCTTGGAAATTTCCGGAGGTCGTTTACCATTTATTGGGAGGCGGCCGAAGGTGTTCCTCGTATAATCAATGGGTAATTAAGTTCAAAAGGAATTCCATGCATCATGTGCATCCACGCATTCAAGAGTCTAGTGTATCAATAAATTAAGAATTATTAAGGAAAAATCTAAAAAAATGAAAAGAAAGAAAATGGGATCAGTCAGAAAAGTAAAAAGGGTAATCAGAGTGATTAAGTTCCCAAAAAGTAAAAGGCAATCAGTAATTAAGTTCAATAGTAATAAGTAAATCAGTAATTAAGTAAAAAGAGATTAATCAGAGTCAAGGTAATAGTAATTAGTAAATCAGTAATTAAGTGAAAAGAGATTAATCAGAGTCAAGGTAATAGTAATCAGTAAATCAGTAATCAGGTAAAAAGATAGTAATCAATAAATTGATAATTAAGAGTCCAGATAATAGTAATCAGTAAATTAGTAATTAAGTAAAAAGATAAGTAATCAGTAAATTGATAATTAAGAGTCAAGGTAAGAGATTAATCAGTAATTAAAGTGTCTAGGTAAAAATAGTAATCAGTAAATCGATGATTAAGAGTTAAAGTGATCAGTAATTAAGAGTTTAGTGGTTAATTAGTAAATTGATGATCAAAAGGGGAGTAAAATTAGTAATCAGTAATTAAGAAAGGAAGTAAAAGGGACTAATAAGTAAATTAAGAAGAGATTGATAGTTAAAGTGGTAATTGAGATTCAAAGTAAGAGAGTTGATTGGAAGAATAGTTTGCAAACTAGTAAGAGGTAAATGGAGTAATTAGAAAGTCAACAATTAAGAGTAAAGGTAAATTAACAAAATTGGAAATTAAAGAAATAGCAATTAAGAGTATAAGTGAAAGAATGGCAAGTAAGATAAAAAAGAGTAAAAGAGAGTAATTAGTAATAAAGAGTAAGAAATGGTGATCAGTAAAAAAGAGTAAAAAGTGGTATTCAGTAAAAATGGTAAAAAAGAGTAAAAAGTGGTATTCAGTAAAAACAGTAAGAAAAGGGGTAATCAGTAAAAAAGAGTAAATATGGTAATCAGTACAAAGAGTAAAAAATGGTAATTAGTAATCAAGAAATAAAATGGTAATTGATAGTAAGATAATAAGTTAATTTAATCAAAGGTCAATAAAACTCTTTTAATATGGCATGAAAAACTTAAGAATAGAGACAACCAATAATAGAAACCCACAATTAAGTCTGGACTAGTCAGTGCCGTCTTTTGACGGGCGTCGTGGGGGGTGCTAATCCTTCCCCACACGTACCCGACTCCAGAACCCTTAGGACTCTGGTTAATAGACCGTTTATTAGGTTTAGTGTTACCTTCGCCAAGCTAGACATTAGGCTTAATAATCTGATAGGTGGCTAATCACACTTAGGTTAAAAAAGATTAGTGGCGACTCCGATAGGATTTCAGTAGTGAATCTCCTTTAAGTCGTTCAGCGGTAGGATTCGGACACCCCGGACCCGGACGTTGCGACAACCACAAGGTCTCAAGGTTAAGACCCATCGTATTCAATGCATGATGATTTTGTTGGCTTTATTATGTTTATTATAGTTTTTTTTATTTGGCCATTTCTTATTGGATGTTTGGGCATATAAGGATTTTTTTATAACCGCATATAAGAAATTATTTGATTGTAATGAGAGTTGAATATTGTATTCCAAAAAAATTATGTTTTTTTTCCAACAATTTAATTATGTTAGATTACAATAATTGGATGCTTTGAGTCATAATTAATTTTAATTATTTTAATAACTTTTTACTTTAAAAATTTTTCGCCATGTGCATTGCACCGTGAAAGTTAAAACTAATAATAAATATATTAAAATTTAGAAATTACCCTGTAAGGTTTTTTTTTTTTTTTTTAAGATCTAGATCTGACTAAATTACGCTGTAAGGTTGGAGATATTAGACATGTTTTCCGGGAAGGTAATAGAGCCAATTTCTTGGCAAATTTTGGTTAGAACCTTCTTCATGGTTTATTAGTGCTAGCAGAACCTCCATCGAAAATGTTGTCATTAATTGATCAAGGCGAACAAGATGTTGTTATGCTAAGAGTTTAATCGACGTTAAAATGATATAATAGAATTTTAATTGTTAGGATCATTATTATCATTAAAATTTAGAACAAAACTTTTGACTAAAATTTTGTCTAAAAATTAGTTTGACTTAACGTCGATTCTAAGACCATATATGAGGATACCATCTAAAGAGAAGTCTCAATTTGGTTTCTTTCTTTGTTTTTATTTTTTATGTTGTATGTTTACAAGTTAACCTAGTTTGAGTAGTGCCAGCGTAATTAAAGCTCTCTCAACAATGATTTTCTCCATTCATAAGATTCGAACTTGATACCTTACTTAGGTTGTGTTAGGCAGAGCTGTGAGATTGGTGTGGGGGCGATTGAAATGGGGAGATTAGTTACTGTACATGTGAGATTATAATTGTAGCTTTGATAACTTAACCAATGATGAGAAATGTATGTTTTGTGTAGCGGTGAGATAAGGATGTAAAATGACCATTAAGGGTATTAACATAAAAATATATTATATACAATTTTCAATTATACTAATTATTAAATTATTAATTTTATATATGTATTTTATTAGTTTTAATTATTATTTATTTTATTTAAATAAATAAAATTAAATAAAAGTATATGTAAAATATTCAAATTAAGAAGAATTATCAATGATAATTTAATATATACTAGTCCCAGAACCCGCGCTCCGCACCGAGGTTGTGAAGGAAGGGAAAAGTTAGTTATGAACAACAATATTAGCTGTAATGATAGTTGATTTTGTATAGTTTATAGCTGTTGTATTTGCTATGGACATCGGAAGTATAAAAAGGATATATCCAAAATATTTAGTTGGTGTTTTTTTAAGCTTAGATCTATGCTATAAATAGTGATAGTGAATCAAAATTAGATAGACGGCCAAGCGAGACCACCAAATTTCGGAAACATTTTTGAGAACTGAAACCTCAAAATTGGCTTTTAAGTCCTTAATGAAAGTTGCAAGTCATTAAATCATCTTTCAATAGATACTTGAATCACATTGATCGGACAAATAGAACAAAAAGTAAAAGAATTAAAGTTGAACCGTTAAATCGTCCAATTCAGAATTTGTAGAGGATTAAATAGCATAAAGCATAAAACTATGGGGTCATTTGATAAATAATCCAAGGAAAAAAATATTTGTTTTGCGGACCAAATATAAAAATTCCCTCTTGAACTCTCCATGAAACTCATTAATTAAATTCAGCTTTCAGGCCCTTGATGAAAGTTGTAGATCATGCAATAACCTTTTAACCAACACTTGAATAATTTCAACCGGACATGTGGTCCGAAAATTATACAATATTGTATAGATCGGCAATCGGGACAACAAAATTTCAGAAGCATTTTCTAGAATCAAAACATTAAAATTGGCTTTTGAGTCCTTAATGAAAGCAGACGATGAAACTACCTTTAAATAGACACATAAATCATCTTGATCGGACAAACAAAAAAAAAGAAGGATTAAAGCCGAAACATTCAATCGTTCAACCTATAATTGTAAAGGATTAAATAGCATAAAGCATAAAAGTATGAGGATCATTTGATAATTAATCCAACAAAAAAATATTTATTTATTGAGAGTGGGACCCACCAAATAGTAACTTTATCCTAAAGTTCCCAAAAAGCCCTTGGCTATTAACAATAATAACGAAAATACCGAGCATGAAAGTATCAAAATACCCCTAGGAATTTGTTCTTCGGGGAATGTAGTGCATCTTATAGCTGGACAAAAGGGTAATTCCATTTTCAACTTTAATATATGTTATAAATATATAATACTAAAAAAGTAATATGAAAAGTAATACAAAAACATTAAAAAAAAGAAACAAAAAAAGGGGTCAAAATGGAAAATAAAAGCCAAACGTTTCAATTGTAGCATTTTGCTACGATTGAAACTTTAGCTTTTAGTGCGAGTACAGCTAGCCATGTCAGCCAACCGCCCCATTACCATGTTGCACCAAAAGTGGCTTTTCATGCGTTTGTCACGTTTGAGCACTCCAAAACGTTTTAAACAGTTAACAAACATAACCTTAAGTAGAATAAATGTCGAATCACTTCAACCAATCCTTGTCAACATTTTATATACAGTTGCAAAAGCCAATGCTACGTCCGGATTTTCATGCGCAATACCGCAAGAAGACTGGATTGTAAAGCTAAATACGGATGGGGCTGCTAAAGGCAATCCTCGCGTTGCTGGTGCCAAGGGTTTGATAAGGTCAGTTGTAGGCTCTTCGCTTATGAGGTTTAAATCACACTTCGATATTTGTTCGAATATAGAAGCTGAATTGCAAGCCATTCAGCAAGGCTTGCAAATGGCGTGAGATTATGGTTATAGGCAATGTTAAAAAAACTCGACTGGTTGGTGAACTGAATTCATGGTCGATTCGTGATTCAATCACCAGTCTGATCGTTTTGTTAAAAAAATTTAAAGATTTTTTTTAAATATAAATTTTTTTAAAAAATATTTTTATATTAAAATATTGCTTAATTCCGGTTTATCTACCTCAACTCGGTCCAGTGCTGGATTTTTTACCGATTCTTTATTGGCTTTTTATATGTACGACGGAACCAGATTCATGGCCGGTTCAATCGGTCTGTCTGGTTTCGTCAGCACTGGTTATAGGGACCTGATCTGTGAAACTGATGCATTGGTTGCTATTAGACTTGTCCAAGGTCCGGGCTGCTCGCCCAAACACGAAGGCTCGTCCGAAATTTGGGAGGGCTTGGACAAACATATAAGGCCCGATATTGGGCCTTGGAAAAGCCCTTTTTAAAAATGGATCATGCCTTAGTTTTGATGTTTTACGCCCGAACACGGGCCGGCCCGACTTGAATTAGTATAAATATTATAAGTTATTTTATTATTTATACATATTTATAATAATGTTTAATTTAAACTTGAGAAAACTCTACTAAAATCTAATTTCTTTATCAAAACTTATTTATATTTATTTTATTATTAGATTATTTTTAATTTTTAATAAATTATTATTATTATTATTTTGAAAAATTAAATATGGGTGAGCTTTATACGGGCCTTGGTCATGTCTTAAAAAATATGGACGGGCCTTGAACAAAATTATAGGCCCGTTTTTCGGGTCGGACAAATATCAAGTCTAGGCCCGACTCGACCCATGGATAGCTCTAGTTGCTATAGACATGATACAAAAAGGTAATGTTGAACTTCATCCTCTTGGTGGTCTTATTGTTCATGTCTGACACCTTTTGAGTCGCGAGTGGAATTGCAAACTCCAACACACCTATTGAGAAGGAAATTTTCAAGATGATTGGCTGCCAATGTTGCGTGTGAACTTGATGTTGATCTAAAACCTTTATCGAACCACCTGATTGAATTAAATCCTTACTAGCTACTGACGCAAGGGGAGTCTCCTTCCCTTGCTTATTCTGTAATAGATAGTTGCTACTGAATTGCTTGTTTTCCAAGAAAAAAAAAACCACACACACACACACATATATACTATATATGTAAATACTATATATTATTTGAATAGACATATGAATATTTTACTATTTGATCCCATGTTTGGGTTGATGAGGAGTTAGATTATTAAATATTTTAGTCTTTTTCCACCTACCAAATTACTTTAATGACCTAAACTGTGGTTAATGTTGAGATGTATAACTCTACTTTTTGATCTTTTGCCAAAGGTGAATGTGAACACAATTAATTGTGGTTTTAAAAGCAAGTTTATCCCATGAATGCAATATTGATTTTTTTTAAGAAAATGCATAATTATACATTTCATGTTCAAATAAAATGATTATACTCTTATTTTTCAAAAAAAAAGAAAAAGAAAAAGAAAAAGAATGATAAAGTCTTATAAATTCATGAAATGATGATTTTTTCTCCATCCTTCTATCTTTATTCGACCAATTAAGCGATAACAACTCTAAAAAAGGGGAAGTTATATGACAACAACTACAAAAACTTTTATTTTCTAAAATAACATGTTTTAAGGCACTACTATATATTTTACTTTGCCAGATTAGTTCTTCAATTATAAATCTGCTCCAAAATATCTAATTTGCTAACCACCTGCTCACATATATCATAAGAACCAAGAGGAAAAAAAAACTCTATAACTAAGATGATTTGCTAGCCACAATTCACGAATGCTCGACGCGGCAGCACAAGACAATCAACTTGTATATGTCCATTTTAACTACTAATGGGAAGGTACCTATTCTATTTTGCTGACACCTGTCCACTTTACTATTACTTAGATGATAAATTTTGCACATGTTTAAATCTTTGGATTGGGCTCGATTCAGTCTTTAAACTTTGGGCCATTCCATCTAAATCTTTGGGTTTTTTTTTTCACTGGACCCTATTCTTTTCATTTGGTTAATTTTCCCCCCCTCTGTTTTCCTTTCCGTTTCCCGCTGCTGCCTCTGCATTTCTGCTCCAGACCATTGGAGCTTGAGCTCTTCTCTTCAATGTTGTAAAGCAGGGCACATGGGCCGTTCACTATTCTTTTTCCGCTATTTACCCATTGCTATTTTGTCTTCTCGAGGCTTGCTTTTCCGCACTCTTCTTCTTTCCCGCTGTAGACACCCGTTTTTGGCCTTATATACTTAGATTTAGGTTATTTATTTCTTAATTTTGCATTAGGGGACATTTTGGTCATTTTCTTAATTGGTGGTTGATTTCAGCATTTTAGTAAGATAGTTAATTAGTAAGTCCTTTTCTAATTAGTATTTGATTGTCATTTGCATCATTCACTTTAGAATGGCATGGTTTTATTGAAACACATTTTGTATATCTCATTAATATGATTTCTAAAATTGAGCATGGCATCTTTGACATCTTGGTAGATTAGTCTTTGCTAGCATTAGTTCAAAGTTCAAGAAAAAGCTCAAAAAAATGTTTGCCCTCTTGTGTATTTCATATTAAATTTCATTTTTTGCATTTGTAAATGTGTTATGGCACTTCATTTTAGAATCCATGTTCCATTAGCTCATGATTAACCCCTTGATTACAAAAATACAAGAAATATAGGAAATGAAAAGTTCTAAAAAGGTTCCATTTCTTATTCATTTGTTTACAATTCATTCTTCATGTTTTGTTTACATCACATTTTACAAAATACAAAAGGGAGGTTTTCATTTACACTTGCATTTGCACTTTCAATTACAGAAAGACAAAATATAGGCTAGCATTTCTACTTTTATATCGTTGCATTTTTGCATTTTCTTGGGACTTTTCTCTTCCTTGCTTCTTTTCTCTATTTCACAGGATCAAGTTGGTTTCAAGTGAGCTCAAAGCAGTTTTGAAATGGAGGTTGGACAACCTGCAAAATGCACAAGGCAAAGCTCAGAAACAGAAAAGGACTGCAAGCAATTGAATCGGTCACTTGTATTACATTAGAATGCATTCACCAAGGCAAAACACCACACCTATTGCACATTAATCATCATTTTCATGCACCTTTTTGCAAGTATCTTTATTCACTGCATATCGCCAATGACATCAAGTTCCCTACTTAACATGCTTTCAACAAATCACGTTTTGCATTTAGTTGCAGGCCACCATTTGCAATGCATTTTTACATTCAAAAATACCAAAAACAAAGCATTTTCACATTTAGGCAGCATGATATCCCCATTCACTTAGGCATAACATTTTCCTTTTTGGCAGTAAGCATTCATTGCATCCTAACATCCACATGATACTTATCAATTTCTTTTTACAGATTACTAAGCATTCAAGCATTTACATTGGTATTTTTCATCTCCATTTTGCAAACATTCCAAAGACATCAAAGGCATTCATATACAACATTGTGCTCATAATCATAAGGTTTAAATTCAAGCACAAAACAGAACATCTACATTTCATACAATCCCATGGCATTTGGAGTATAGAAGCATTCATGCATCTCGACATAGCATTCTATCACATACACACACATCAGTACACAATAAACCACATGACATTCATCCTTAGCAGCACTTAGCATGTTCATTACATTTTAGTCATTGCCCTAGCAGCAAGTCCCAAAAATCTCAGGCAGTTTAATTAGGTCCCAAGCACCGTAGAGCACCCTTAATTCATCAATCGTAGCATAGGTTCATCATTACCATGTCAAGGTCATTGAGGTATGGATTCAGTAGCGTTCTTTATGCATCACAACTTGCTTTCTCATACCTCAATTCGCATAGATCATCACTGCATATTAAAAAGTCTCATGGCATTAGTAATTAGTCTATATTATTGTTAAAATTACTAGCATTTACATATTTTATTTCTTTTTACAGGGTTAAATAGATCTTTCATTTTTCAGTCCATAGCAAGCATTGCAGCAACATCAAATTCATCAGTATGCATCTAAGTTTTATTAGCCATTTTGCACATAAAACATCACTCCACTTAACTTAGCATGCACAGTTTACATTTCATATTAGTTTCCATAAGCATAAGCATGCATTGGTATAGACATATAGATAGTTTCAACCTTCTGTTAACTTCAACAAGCATTCATCATGATCATACATCATCAAGCATTTGTTAGTCATTACAATAAGGGTAGAAAGGTTTGCATAAGGCATTGAGTCAAGCAGAGCATTTCCATTCGGGTATTAAAAAAAATGAGTGCATTAGAAGGAGGAAATCAAAGCAGAATAAAAGGGTTATACCTTGACAGTTGTTGATTGATAATTGGCTTTGAGCTCCAAATCTCAAATCGTATTGGTCCAGTTCACTTTTTTTAGCCACCTCAGCTTTGCCCAAGTAAAAACAGAGTCGGTTCCAAGATTGCAAGCAAACTAAAAAACCAACCAAGAATTGCAGCTCAAACACCCCACACGTGCAGCAACATTTTCCACCTGCACTAAAAGACAAATGAAGGGTATATTCAGTCTTACACACTGATTTACACACACTGTCAGCATACAAATCACAAGGGACAAAAAGGTTAGAAATGGGAGACCGAAAAATGAGGAAGTTCCCTCCTTCTTTCGAGTAGTACAATAAAAAAAGAGGAAAACACATAGAAAAAGGGGGTAGTAGGGTTTTGGAGGGGTTTTAGAATAAAAAACTAGGGTTCATAGAGTTCGGAGTCCTTTAGCAAAAATACAAAGAAAATACAGAAAAAAAGGGTAAAAATTAGAGATGAAGAACGAACCTTTCTTGAGCTTTCAGGCCTCTAAAAGACACTCCCTTTCTTCGGTGCTTTTTGCTTCTTCGTTCATGGCACTTGTTTACTTTCGGTTTAGGCTTAGATTTGGGGATTAGAAGACTTGGATTAGCATTTGTTTTGGTGGGTTTGTCGAGAAGGCAAAGGGGATCAACATATCCGATTTTGGGAGCCATCCGATGGTGGAATCCGCCGGATCGGAAGCTAGATCTAGGCTCGGTCTTGGCTCATTTCGACGAGTCAGGGGTATTTCTTGCCAAAATGGAGGCCAGATCCGAGGTTAGGATGCCGAGGAGAAGCTTCCAGCGGATTTTTGGGTTCAACGACGGATGCCATGGTGATTCAGGCGGCGAAGGCAAAACCCGATGAGCTCAGGGGGTGGCGGCTCAGTTGAGAGAACAAAAATGAGTTTGAAAAAGAGCTAGGGTTTGTCTTTTATACTAACCCTAATGACCCGACCCGGTATAGCCCCATTCAACCCGCTTAGGCCTATTTTCAAGTTTGGTATAGCTTCAGATTTGGGCTTTTAATTTCCTTGGTGTACTTAGGCTTTTAATTCTTTTAGGCATTTGGGCTTAGTTTAGTTTAAAATCTAGTTTCACTAAGAATTCATTTGGTAGTATGAGTTCAATTGCTAATAAATTGATAAAATTGGAAAAAAGAAAAGGTTAGGTCAAGTTTGCATTTTGCATTCACATTTAATTTCCTTATTTATAGATTGCAACTTATTATGCTCATGAGACTAAAATTAAAATGATTCTCGTGAAGGGAAAGGAGGGCGGCTCATTCATGCGTGTCTGAGTTTGCTTGCCTTCGCCTGGAGGCTTGGAAATTTCCGGAGGTCGTTTACCATTTATTAGGAGGCGGCCGAAGGTGTTCCTCGTATAAAGAATGGGTAATAAATCTCAAATTGGAATTCCATGCATCATGTGCATTTAAGAGTCTAGTGTATCAGTAAATTAAGAACTATAGAAGAAAAGTCTAAAAAAGGAAAAGAAAGGAAATGGGGTCAGTCCGAAAATATAAGGGTATCAGTAATACAATTCAACTAAAAATTGGTAATCAGTAAACACTAAAAAAGTAAGAGTAAAATAGTAATTAGTAAAAAGTAAAAGGTAATCAGTAAGAGTAAGATAATAATTAGTAAGAGATAATCAGTTAGAGTAAAAAGGTAATCAGTAAAGGGTAAAATGGCAATGAGTAAGGAGTAATAGTAATCGCTAAGAGTAAAAAGGTAATCAGAAGAAGTGAAAAGGTAATCAGTAAAGGGCAATAGTAATCAGTAAAAAGTAAAGGTAATCAGTAAGAGTAAAATAGTAATCTGTAAAAGTAAAAAGGTAATTAGTAAAAAGTGAAGGTAATTAGTAAGAGTAAAATACTAATCAGTAAAAGTAAAAAGGTAATTAGTAAAAAGTTAAAAGGTAATCAGTGAAAAGTAAAAAGGTCATCAGTAAAGGGTAATATGGTAATTAGCAAAGATTAAAATGGTAATTATTAAAGAGTAAAATGGTAATCAGTAAAAAGTAAAAAGGCAATCAGTAAAGGGTAATATGGTAATTGGAAAAGAATAAAATGGTAATTAGTAAAGAGTAAAATGGTAATCAGTAAAGTAAGGAAAAAAGAAGAAGAAAAGTAAAATGGTAATGGTAATCGGTAACTAAGATCAAAAAGTAATGGTAGTTAGTAATTAAAATCAAAAAGTAAAATGGTATTCAGTAGTTAAGTTAAGAAAAGAAAAGAAGTAATGGTAATCAGTAATAAAGTTAAAAAAGAGTAAAAATGGTATTCGGTAAATTTAATCAAAGGTTAATAAATTTTTTTAATAGGGCATGAAAAACTTAAGAATAGAGACAACAAATAATAGAAACCCCACAGTTAATTCTGGACTAGTCAGTGCCGTCTTTTGACGGGCGTCGTGGGGGTGCTAATCCTTCCCCACGCGTACCCGACTCCCGAACCTTTAGGACTCTGGTTAGTAGACTAATTAGGTGTAGTGTAACCCTAGCCAAGCATCGGGTAACATTAGCCGTAATAATTGGATAGGTGGCTAATCACACCTAAGTAAAAAAGATTAGTGCCGACTTCGATAGGATTTAAGTAGTTTCCCCCTTTAAGTCATTAAACGATAGGGTTCGGACACCCTGGACCCGCACGTTGCGACACCTTTTATATTTTTTTGTTTCATCTATTTATGCTTCTGAGTTCTGCATTTGCGTTCTTGGCGTTCTTTCTCGGTCTGTCTCCTTCTTCCGGGTTTGTTCTGCACGTTTTCTGAAGCTGTTGCTCTTCGCTCTAGTTAGTCTATCCATTTCATTTATCTCCTTTCATCTTTTGTTGTTCTACCTGCTATTTTTGGGTTAATTTGATTGGGTTTGCTTTGTTCTTTGTGATTGGGTGCTGCTATCTTTGTCGATTTGTGGCTCGGTCTGAGAACAGGGTATGATTTCCTCCCTCTACATTATCAGTTTTGTATGTTTTGCCTTCTCTTAAGCTGTCTACTCCATTAATTTTGCCCTCTTTGTCCACATTGCTTTCCCCTTTCTCTCCCTAATGAAGGTTCAATCGTTTTTAATGCTTGATTTCCCCCTGAGATTATATAGGTTTGTGCTCTATTTTTCCTTTTGTTCTACGCTGTCTTTGTACTCTATTTTTCATTTTTTTCTTTGCTATTTATCATACTTCAAGCCTTCCATGTTTATGGTTGCTTTTTTCCTTGCTTGTCCTTCTTGGGTGAGCCTCAGATTTTGTTCTAGCTTAGGAAAATAATTAACTCATAGATAGGACCAACATCTAACTCCTTTATATTTATATTAATTCTACTATTAAATTGTACACTGTGGTTTTGTGCATCTTTTGAGTTTGTAATAATTTTGCTGGTGGAAGCTCCCTTTGTTTGTTTGCTTATTGTTCTTAATTTAGTCTCGCAATGCTTGGCCATGGTTTTAATGTTGTTTATATGTTCTTTTTTCCTCTTGGGTTCTCTTAGACAATGTTTTTCATCTTTTAGGTTTGGTTGTTCATCTTTTGGGTTCAATTTTTTGTTTACACTGTTTGTCAATTGAGTGAATGGGAAGGAGAAGGAAGTCTGATTTGTTGGTTGAATCTGGTGGTCATAAAGGGGCAAACTTGGACTTTGTTTGTCCAACCCTTAATGATTCTGCTCAGGATGATAGGTCAGTGCATTTAACGCCAATAGAATGCTATGTAGAGAGGTTTAGTTTAAGTCTCTTGCCTCTTTGGAGAGGGCTCCCTGCAGTCCTGTTGGGGTTCAACACACTCGCTTGCGAACCATCATGAGGTACTTTGAGCGTAAAAAGGGAACTGAAGTTAAGAGTGCAAGAAGTGGCAATGAAAAAATGAGCCCTCTCTCTTACATGTTTCCTAATTTGCATGGCTTAATCTTCTAAATATTGAATTTGACTTTATTCTTTGTTAAAATATTAGTAACTGACCATTTCGCTTACAGCAGTGACGATATGAAAATATATATTATATACATGATGTTTATTATTTTTTTGACAATTGACCAATTTTAGCATTTTAAAACTCATTTCAGCTTTTGTCTTTGTTGAAATGATTATATGCATCAAATAGACTATAATTTGCTTTTAAGACACATTTTCTTTTTCTTGCAGGTTTTGAATGTTTCTTTGGTTGTTCTACAATGACTCATACCATGTTTTATTAAAAACTTGGCTTTGTATTCATACCAGGTTTGAATATGTATTGTCTGTCGTTGTGGAGATGTAGGATTTATTGCATTTTTGATTAATTACTTTTAAAGATTGATCTTAACTTCGTACCAAGAGTTTTAGATGGCAAGGGCTTCTATCTGTGCTTTGCTTTAGACTCCATGGTTCACTTAGTGGATATTTATTGATTTTACACTCCACATCTTTGCTGAAAGATGCATATATAATTTCTCAAAACAGTGCATAGCTTCTTATTTAGCCTAAATAGTCGCTTATATGAAACCAGTCAGGATATTTAGCATATTACTTGATGAGTTTTTTCTCTTCAATAATTAAAATTCATTGTTTCAGCATCAAATATGATAATTTGGGATGCCATAAAATTATTAATGACTAAATAGCCCGTTTGCCCCCTGAACTTTGCAAATCTAAGCCAGTTTGCCCCCTGAACTAATAATTGTATCACATTGCTGTAGACACCCGTTTTTGTCCTGTATCCTTCTTATTTAGCATTAGGGTCATCTAGGGGTATTTTGGTCATTTGCATATTCAGGGGCATTTTTGTCATTTTTTTAAAGTTCACTTTTAATTTAGATCAGCTAATCCATTTTTCTTAGTCATCTAATTTGCATTTGAAAAACTCAAAAAAATCTTAATGTGCACCTTTGACATTTTTGCATATTTCACGGCTTAACTACATTTAGTAATTTAGTATTACTACATTTTAATCATATATCTTAAGCGCTTTTAGTAATGGGTCTAGTTTTGAATTGGCATTCTCACATTCAATTTTTAACTATGTCCCATCTATTTTCACTTTTCTATTAATCATATTAGTCATTAATCATATTAGTTGTTAATCATATTAGTTACTCCCTCCCATTCAAAATAAGTGAAACACTAGGAATATTGCACAGATCAAGGCAATGATTAGTTGGTTTTAAAAATTTTACTTAAAATGACATAATTACCCTTCAAAAAATTTTATAAACAATTAATTAATAAATCTTCTCTCCCTTCCCAACTTTCCAAGACCACTTAAAAATTCAACCACCTTAATTAACACTTAGGGTATATATGGAAAAAAAAATTGCATTGGTTTTGTAATTGTTTCACTTATCTTGCAAGGCTGCAAATGTTGAAATGTTTCACTTATTTTGAATGGGAGGGAGTATATTAATAGCCATTTCATGGAACATTCTTATTGGCCTGTTAATCATATACGCATGCATTGGCATTTGTTAATTGGATTCAGTCTCAAATATATTATAAAAAGGGAAATCATTCATTCATGGCATATTCATTTCATATAATTAGCCTTTATTTATTTAGGTACATGAGCATGAAATACAAAATAAAAATGAACAAAGTAATGTGTTACATTTACAAGATGGCAAAATCAATAGCTTTAATTTATAAGTGCATGAGCTTTCTGTGGGTTACAAAGGGGGGAGCATTGGTTGACTTTTCCCTGTGCATATTTCTTCCTTACTTCCTAATCCTGTTAACAACAAGAAAAAAAGTTTGGTAAATACAGCAGGAGAGTATGATTGGAAAGAATGGGCAAAAGTAAACGGGAGCTAAGGGAAATAGGACCAAGATGCATTCAGAGGTATTAAAAGCAAAATGGAGTTGTATTCATCAAAAGGCCATTCAACAAATCCAAAGGTCAAAATGCAGGATCGATTCATGTCAAGATAATCAGAAGTAACTACAAGAGAACAACAAAGCAGTTGTACATAGAAGCTTATGCACTCAAGACACTGGATTAAAATGAGCGTGACAGCTGCCAAGAAAACCAATCCAGCTACAAAAGAAAATGGCTAATCAAGCACGCCTAATTTTTGCTACAATGCCATATGAGTGTGTGCAATGGAATCAAATGAGGTAAATCAGAAAGTCAAATAAATTAGTGTCAAAAGCTAGGATACAAACAGAATATCATCAGATCATCATTCAACAAAGATCAAGATTATGGAAAGTCAAATAGGCCTTATTCATCAATCATGAAGACGTTGTAGAGGCTCACCTATATTCCTTGCCAACTCAGCCTTGCCACCTCAACTTTCTGATTCGATCTTCCAGAACAACCTGCAAAAAGACAAAGTTTGTTAGCTAAAAAGGAGGAGAGGAAATTGAAAGGAAATTAGATGGAAAAGAGGAGAGGATACACTGAATACAGTGAATCTCTCGGGGGGTTCTCCGGACTCTCATTGATTCATCTTCTCTCTTCACTCTCTCTCTTCAATCAGAAGCTCTCTCTTCACTCTCTCAAAAAAGGAGAAAACGGAGGCTCATTCTCTCTCTAACAGACTACGATCAATCTCTCTTTCATTTTTTTTTCTAGAATTTCTTGCCACCCCTCATAACAGAGACCTCTCTCGGACCCTTCTCTCTGAAAAACCTTCACACTATCACTCATCATCTCTCCCATTCATGAGCAGACACAAATTCACCAATGAACATAATAAAAACCTTAGAGAGAAAGTGAATTAAAAAGCTGGTTCATATTCAATCGAAAGAGAAAAAATGATGGAAGAGAGAGACTTGCCTTGAGGGTGCGAACACTTTACTCGAATGCTGCTAAAAGATCGAATCTTGCTTCCTCATTTCTTGAAACCCGAAACCAAACCTGGCTCTAATTCTTGAAACTCAAAACACACCCTGTTCTTCAAATTTCTTGAGGGCTTGAAGATTCGTGAAGGTGAAGATCTTAAATTTGGGGTTAATGCAACGAAAAGGGGACTTCTTGAACAAATTTTGTTAAAGGATTGAAAAGGGGAAAAGGCTAGGGTTTGCAGCCGATCAAAGCAGAAAAGGAGAAAGGAAAAAGAAGAAGGAGATCTCGACTTAAAAGGGATCCAAGGCCAAAACGACATCACTTTGAGCAGGTAACCTTTCTTTTCCCTTCAATTTACTCCTTTATATGTCAATTCATGCGATTTGAGTCATGTTTGTTTGGAGTACATATGTGTGTTTATATGAATATGATAGTGATTTGTGGATTTTAGGAAATAATTTGATTGAAAGTTTAAATCTTTGGTCTTTAATTGATAACTATGGTGGATTAAATTTGAGGTTATTATTTATGTTTATTTTGGTGAAGATTTATGCCTAATGTATTTGAGTTGTTATTTTCATGATAAAGCTATGACCTTTTATGTTGAAATTAATAAGGTTGCTAGTGAGCTTAGACTTTTCATGTTTTAATCAACTTAAAATTGAGATTTGTTAGTCTGATGGTTTAATTTTTTTTTAAGGTTCATATTGATTCAAAATGATTCCTTGATCCATCTAGAGTCTATTTTAATTGGAGAAGTCAAAGGTTTAAGTTAAAGTTTGAGTTTTCAAACTAAAATTAGCTTGGGAATTCAAATTATTTTCGAATTAATTTTAATTTGGAAAATCATTGCTTTGGGTTAAAAAGTTTGACTTTTTAAATTAAAATTGATTCAAAAAGGGATTGAGGAATTAGTTTGGATTGATATTTACTTTGAAAAAATTAAATCTTTGATTAGATGTTTGATTTATGTTATCGGTTTTCATTTGTGTCCTTTGCTCCCTGAAATTTGCTAACTATTTTCTTTAGTGTGCAGAAGTCCCCAGAATTGTCCAGTTGGCTCTTAGCTTTCAATTTATTTATTTTCATTTGGGATTTGTAATAATTTAGTAATTTAGTAGATAAGTAAAGTAGAAAGTAATCGCATGCATTTCACGTTTATTTTCAGTTAATTACAATTGCTTGCATTTCATGCCACATTTAATTTGGTTGACAACCGTAACCTTTCCGAAGAAGGGGCATTCAGTGGGTGGTCGAGTATTCGGGGCCACTGAATGTCCCCGAGGATGAGAAAGCCCTTTGCAAGATGCGTTGGGATTCCGAGCACATATCTTGAGAAGAGTTTTCAATAACCCAGGTTACGGGAGTCAACTTTAATAATCGGACTTTGCATCCATCATTTGCATCCATGCATTAAATAGAAGTTAAATAAAGTCAAAGAAAATCCAAAATCAAATGAAAAAAATCAGAAAATTAAAAGAAGCAATAAAAAGTGTTCTTTTCAAAATGTTTTCAAAATCATGTTCTCTTATTCAGTTTTCAAAAGAGATTAAAATTGGTAAATCAAGAGTTTTCAAGGTAAGCATTTTCAAAAGGAATGTTTTTAAGCAAACTCCAAAAGAAGATTTTTGGAAAATAAAAGTTTGAAAATCCAAGAGAAGACTTTTGGAAATTAATAAAATTGGTCAAGTTTTGAAAAAAAAAAGCAAAAAAAATGAATAAAAGGTTTTATCACAACATTTTCAAAAATTTCTTGAACAAACAGTGAAAGAGAATCGAAATAGAATTATCGACGGTAGTTCGATCACATTGTTCGTGTCCTCGACATTTGGTTTAAAAAGTGGTTTTATATTCCTTTATAACCCTTTTCTAATAATAATCAAGATTAAGAAAAAGCAACCTTTAAGATTAAACCCGTTAGATTTAGAGTAGACTAGAGGTACCGTCGTTTGTCGGGCGTTGTGGGGGTGCTAATCCTTCCCCACACGTAACCGACTCCCGAACTTGGGCTTTGGTTCGCAGACCGTAGTTTTAGACTTAGTGTGTCCGTCGTCGAGCATGGTCCATTAGGTCTAACATTGTAGATAGCTAATCACACCTAAGCAAAAAAGATTAGTGGCGACTCCTTTCTTTCCAAAGTCGTTTCGGCAGGGTCCCCCGGACCCGAACGTTTCGAAAATTGCCCCTTTAATTTACAAAATCACACCAATGTACCATCTACCGTGACGGATGTTAGTCACGTGCCGTCACGTGACTAACATTCGGTCTAGGATTTGTTAAATGCTAATGTGGATTTGCACGTAAGCAATAGGTGAGTCCATATATAGAAAAATCCAGCAAAAAATTTTTTTTTAAAAAAAGTGTTTGTCCTCTAATTAAAATAAAAAAATAAAATTATTAAAACTAATTAAATTTAAATGAGGTGAAAACAAATAACAATACAACATGAACAAACTACAACAGATCGAAGAGAAAAAATTGAACACCATATCCAGCAAAATTATAGCACTAGATTCAATCAAGAAAAAAAATTTGCAACATCAGATTCATCCCAGAAATAAAAGACTATGAAGTCAACTCGACTACAATATCTCAAAAATTAACCCAAACAAAAACAAATTAAAACAAGCCACACAAGTAAAAACAAATCGTGCCTGTCTAATTTCTTCTTCCCTTCCCTTTCCGCTGTACAATTTTTTTTTTTTAAGATTGTTTGTTAGTAGTAAATATTAACAAGGAAAAAGTACTTAGTGAAAACGAAAATTTCTAGCTTTCCACGATGGAAACTAAAAACCCACCAATTATCCAAAAAGAAAAGAAACTAAAACACACCCCCTCTCAGGAAAAGGGGGAAAAGGAAACACCCATTAAAAAGAAGGGGAAGGGGTGGCGAAAATGGTGCTAATCAGCCATGTAAATCCTGGTTATTACAGAGCTCTTTTCTCAACTGACATTACGAATCCTCTATACACGCTAAACGGCCACAATCCATACCAGAAATCCCCACCACTCATCAGACTACACGCCGGCAACGTCGCGCTCCCATATCAAAGAAAAAAAGCCTAGGAAGAAGAGAGTGTGGTTTGGCCGAAGGAATCGGGGAAGCTTGCGGTGAAGGTTCACCTGGGGGGAGATCNAAGAAGGAGATGAGAAAGAAGATGGAAGGAAAAAAATAAAAAAGAAAGTTTAAGAAATAAAAACGGTCAATAAAAAATTAAAAATATATATTTTTGTTTTTTGTTTTTAATTATTTTGAGCTGATTTTTCTCATGGGTCCCACATACCCACTGAAAAAATTCCACATCAGCCATAAAAATCCAGGTCAGCAGTTAATTGAGGGGTTAACAGAACTGTTAGTCACGTGACGGCATGTGACTAACGTCCGTCATAGTAGGGGTCATATTGGCGCGATTTTGTAAATTAAAGGGCTAATGTGGCACAATTATTAGTACAAGGGACAAACTAACCTAAATTTGCAAAGTTCATGGGACAAATGAGCTATTTAGTCAATTATTAATTGTGTACTTCTGTTAAAGGAAAGTCATGCACATTACTTCTGCTTATTCTTCTATCAGTAATATATAACATGGAACATGTTTATATATAGTTAAGAATTTGGATAAGTTTGAGCATATAGTCAAATGGTAGAGGTTGTGCGTGCAGATGATAAAAACCATGGAAAGAGCTCTGGCTTCATCACCAGCAAAGAAAGAAATCAAATTTTTTTTGAAAGATAAAATATTATTAAAGATCAAAGAGGGGGTACATAGGGGTGCCTCATTAAAACCTCCAAAAGGAAAAACCCTGTTGGAAAAAATCCAAATGGAGGAAAAAGAGTACACCCACCCCTAGGAATACAAAAGCAGCCAACAGAGCCGGAAATAGAAAGAAGAATCAAAGCGAAACAGAAAACAAGCTGGGAGAAAGAAAGACACCAAACAAACAGTAGAAACAACAGGCCAGCAAATCCGAAATAAAAATCAAGCAGCAAGTGAAGATCACAACACCACACTCAGACAGCTACCTTCCCAGAAAATAAATTAGAAGACTTTAAGATAGTCCGAGTCTCTCTCAACCCCACTTTTAGCAAGAGCATCAGCATCAGAATTTTGAACTCTCGGGACATGAGCAATAGACCAAGACGCAATTTTAGTCTTAAGAATATCAATAGACATCGAGATATTTCTGAGCTTCCACGGAGCAACATTAGGATTATTAATCCAGCCACAAGCATTGGAAGAGTCTGATTCGAGGATAAGGGGATTGGAAAGGGCCCAAGAAGAGGTTGAATAGATTAGAAAAGCTTCTTTAATAGCCCGAAATTCAGCTTCATTTGAATCAACTATTCCCACGGATTTTGAAAATTCCACCATGCATTTCCCCTCATGGTCACGTAGAATGTCGCCAATGCCACCAGGTCCCGGCTTTCCCCTCACCGATCCATCAACATTAAATTTCAAATAACCGATTGGAGGTTTAATCCAAGGTGAGAACACTCTCCTGCATCTACCTCCATTGGCGACCGAAAGTGAAGTGATATTCTCCGGGCATCTCATGATGTCGGAGATGGGATAAGTCATTTCCGGCCATTTGGCTTTAGCCCAATAAGCCAATCGAGCTTTAATGATATCAATGAGCTGTAAATTATTCAAAGTGGAATTAGAAAAAATTACCTCATTTCTTCTTAGCCATAGAGACCAGAGAATTGCAAAAAAGAGCATTTTCCATAGATCAATAACAGGAATGTAGAAGGCAGGTTTCATCCAGGAAATGGTAAAAGAAACAGCGTCCGGAGGAGAAGTCCAACTAACACCCCACTGTTTGCAGAAAAAGGTCCATATTTCCCAGCTGCTATAAAAATTAAAGAATAGATGCTCAATTGTTTCAGGCTCATTAGGACAAAAAGGGCAATAAATCTGATCATGCCTGAGAATGTTCCTTTTACCCAACTCCACTTTAACAGCTAGTTTTCCATGAATGACCTGCCAAAGAAGGATATGAACTTTGGGAGGAGCAAGGATTGGCCATACAAGTTTCCAAATCTCAGAGAAGTTATTAGGCGACACTAAACAGGATTTGCAAAAAGAGGAGACCGAAAAATTTCCGCTGCTATTGAACATCCAAACGACTTTATCAGGAAAATTTTTATTAACAATAATGTCCCCGATGCAAACTTGAAGCTCATTCCATTGTTCAGTTTCCCAATCAAATAGATTCCTCCTCAATCGGATCGACCATCTCCATTCCGAATTTTCCAAAATTCTAAGATCAGCGATACGTGCATTTTTATCAACAACAAAAGAGAAAATTCTAGGAAATTTAAGATTAAGAGGTCCATCCCCAATCCAGTAATCAGACCAAAATTTGATGTTCTTACCATTCCCCACGATGATAGCCTTCCCATAAGCTAAGGATGCAATATCAGATTGCTCGTGTCTTCGGGGGATAAGAATATTTTTCCAAATAGAGGAACATGTCTTAGCAGATTCAATTCTTGGCTGAAGATCAAGAGGATTAAGCTTACCTTTCTCTACAATAACTTTTCGCCACAAGGAATCTTGTTCATTGCCAAAGCGCCACACCCATTTTTTAAGAAGTCCTCTGTTTTTCATATCCAGGTCAACAATGTCCAGACCTCCATCCTCCTTGGGCTTGCAAATTTGATTCCAATTAATTCAGTGAAGCTTCTTCTGATCATTAGAACCTCCCCAAAGGAAGCGTCGCTGAATTTTGTTAAGTTCAGCTTTCACTTTGACTGGAAGGGGGAACAGAGACATAAAGTAAAGAGGAAGACTATTGAGGACAGATTTAAAAAGAGTAATCCGTCCTGCAATAGACAAATGATGGGCCTTCCAAGATGGAAGACGAGATCTGAATCTTTCCACCACTGGACGCCAAATAGAAACTAAAGAAGGTCGGGCACCGAGAGGCAATCCCAAGTAGACCGAAGGTAGAAACAAATCAGATTTGAATGACAAAAAAGTTGGGTTTAAGACAATGGCTTTCAAATTAGTTAAACTTTAATGATATCTTTTGTCTTTTGTTAGTGAACTATGATATGGAATTTCTCCTTAAAAATTGCAGATAGATGACTTGATGTTGAAACAGATTTCTTAGAAAGAATAGCTCAAACAAGCAAGAGATATGATCATTCGCATCCGGAGAGATCTGTACCAAGTATCCTTTTTATATTGGCGCCAGTAGCTTTTTTTTTTAGTATAGAGTTGTGCACAATTTACTATATTTTACAGTTATGCAATGAGCATCTCACCATGGTTTCATGTGAAAGAGATCATGTATTTTTTTTTTAAAGATGTAGCTTACATTTCTAAAGAATACTACTCCCTCTGTTCCTTTTTAATTGTCCCTTTTAACTGATTTATTTCTTTAAGAAAAGTAGTTAAATTTAGTTAGTTTCCTAAATTCTATTACAATTTCACTTAATCTTCCTATAATACCCTTAAGCCATTGCTTCTTTCTAATTAAATGCATGTTTGACCTTGTAATTAAACTCATGTTTCAATAAGGGTATTTCTGGAAAACAAGGGAAAATGACAATTAAAAAGGAATAAGGGAAATGGACAATTAAAAAGGAACAGAGAGAGTAATATTTTATATTTATCTCATTGACTGGCCAATATATGGCTGGAAATTTATGGATTCGTAGAAAATATGTAGGCATGGTCTTATAGTCCTCCCAACTTTGACTTCTCTGCTTTTTCAGCACGATTTACCATTATTTATTGATATTTGTAATGTTGTACTGGCTCATAGTATGTGGTGGCTAAGGCAAATTAGCTTCTAGAAAACTTTAAGTCTTTAACTACTTTTAACTTCAAGGGGCATATTTATTCACTTCATTGCACGATGTTAGTAAGGAACTTTTTTTTCTTGCCTTGAAGAATATCTGGTTGCTTTAGATTGGCATGCTATTGGTTCAGAAGCTTTAATTTTTCTCCAATCTAAGTTTTTAGAATACTCATTTAGCTGGAGGCAATCTGTTTTGAATTCTTTGTCTATGTTGATTTATTTCCTATTTTCTAACATTGATATATCTATATATATATATATATATATATATATTTGTAGGACTTATTCATTGGTACCATTAATGTTGCATCTGACTACAATTTCTATTTTTTAAAGGTAACAATATATTCTTTTACCTTTATTAATAT
>AWWV01006103.1:0-31052 GCA_001974805.1 Corchorus capsularis | reverse complement strand
TAAATTAATTACTATTTATTATATATGAGATAGAGAGCAGCAATAGGAAAGAAAACGGGGTTAGGTATTTGTTTTATTGTTGGATAAAGTATATATATATATATATATATATATATATATATATATATAATTACGTGATAGGTATGTAATTCAAGTATTGGGGCGACGGGAAATGTAGGTTTTTGATAACCTTTCAGACCTAACTAACACTAACTGCTTAATGTTTAGCTTTCAAATTGGGATATATGAGCACTACATATTGCACGTGGAAACTTTGCTATGGGATCTATATATCATCATTTCATTTGTTATTATATAATAATATATATAACAACCTATAACTCGTGTCTCATTTTCTTTTTCTTTTTCCTTCTCCTCCTCCTTTTCAGTCAAAAGCCAGGCTTCTCTCTCTGTCCCCATTTTCCTTTTTTCATTTACTTGCTATGCTGTGAAAAAGAGGGTGAAAATTGATCCAAAATTTCTTGGCCAACAAACACCCAAACCTTCTTATTATAAACCTTATCCGGCAATTATTTAACGGTAATTAAAAGAATGCCCATAAAGTGAAAAAAAAATAATACTAGTACTCTGTCTATATTATACTCCTTTTTTTCCATATAAAATATTTGAATTTAGAAAACTTTTTATTTTTCCCACATTATTGTCTAATTAATACGAAAACTTTTTTTTACGAGTCTCCTTTCAGACTTAGGCTCTGAAAGAGGAATGTGAGTTTTTCTGTTTTAAGTTTGAGTGCTTCCGAGTTTTAGTCAGTTGAGTGCCTAGCTAGTTTCGTATTGAATTCCTCTAGTTTCTTGGTTTTCTTTGTGGTTATTTGTTGGTTTCACTACAAAAAAACTGGCAAATAGAAACACAAATCTGAAATGGAAATATTCCGTTTCTAATTGAAACGGTATTAGACAAAGAAAATCTGAAAAACGCATTCCGTTCCTAAATCTGTGTGTAAATGCTAGAACCAAAATTTTTCGTGTTTGATACTGATGCTAATATGCGCGCGTAGTGAGGTGCTTTTCCCGCCAATATTCCGTTTCTAATTCCGCCTCTATTTAAAAACGGAATTAGACACACAATTTAGCCACGAATTTTGCGATGGATATTTCTTTTCCGTTGTAAAATCCGTTTCAGGGTCATTTGGCATCGTTTTCGTTTTTTTGTTTTTTGTTTTTGTTTCGTTTTCGTTTTATTTTTGTTGCGCTGTCAATTTTTGAAAACAAAAACATGTTTGGATATACAATTTGGTTGTATGTTTTTAAAAAAAGGTTAAAAAGCATGTGAGTTACTGTTCATCATTTGTGCTTCTGTGTTTTGGAAAAACATAAAAACACAAAATTCTTGCTTCAAACTTTTTTTCCAAAACACTGCTTCTGTTTCCAAAATTTTTGAAAACAGAAACAGTCTGCCAAACATGTTTTCACTGTTTTGTTTCCAAAAACAAAAAATTGGTAACAGAAAACAGGAAACAGAAACGATGCCAAACGAGCTCTAAGATTTTTGTTTCTGATTCCGTTTGTAACTCAAAGAAATACAAAAAACATATATTTTCCCAACAAAATAGCGCAATTGCCAGGATACTTTATTAATGGTTATAACTCGGCTAAAAGTTCAATTGGTGGCCCAACCTTCGATAAAAGTGTCAAATAAGGATCTAACGTTTCGAAAACGTCAAATCAATACCTCAACGTTTCGATTTCAACCAATTAAATCCAAAATGGATAGGTCAGACACCTATTTAACCTCTTTTGAGGTTAAATAGGTGCCCGACCTATATGTTTTTTACTTGATTGGCCCATATCGTATAGGTTAGATGCCTATTTAAAGAGGTCAGATACCTACTTGATTGGAGATAGAGTACCTTGGTGGAGGCGAATGGTATGACCCAGAAATGGAATACATGTTCACCCCATTTATAAGATAGTTGATGTACATCGAAATAAATTGCACAAAAAATTCTATCCTTTTGTCCTAACACAACAGGCTATTCAGATCTACTACCATAGTCTCTAAATACCCAAGTTTGAAAAAGGATAAAGTTGATTGGATAGCCGTTTGTGAGACAAAGTCTATGAGGATTATTGATTCAGCTTTCAATGAAAGTGATGAAGCAAACGAAGCATACAAGATGATGGGATTAACCAAGCCCCGACAATTATTATTACAGAACAAGGACCACAGTTATTTGACCTAAAAGGAATCAATCTAACTATTGAATTTGGGGATTTGCCTGAGTTATTGGTTCCGTCGATTTACCAAGAGTGACTCTCTGGCCTCAAGACCGAACCTCACTAATTACGTATATAAATATCGGGCTTCTACCACGTTAGAGTCCATAGCTAATGGTCCATCATTTGCCTTCACCACTTCTACCGTCTTTCCATCCCAAAACATCCTAGTGTTAAGGAGGACGATGGTTCAGAAGGAAGAATATTAAGATGCTTCAAGTACTGCAAATGATGAAGATGAGGAGGATGATGATGATTAAGGAGTACTAAATGATTAAATGTGTCTTGCCATTGATAATTTTTGTCCTATGATAATAATATCAAATGAACATAATTATTGTTATAATTAAAGACAATGGTTCATAAAGTTGATTCATTTTATTTACCTTTATAAATTGATGCATTATAACATGGAAATTATAAATGGAAATAATTGTACAAAATATGACAATCCAAAAATCCAAGAAGTGAATATATTGATAAAATAATTCTATAAATAATTTTTTATTTCATTTGGAAACGGAATTTAACACGGAAACTACAAATCTGTGTCTAAATCCGCTTCCAAATGATAATAAGTAATAAATTCTATAAATAATTTTTTATTTCATATGAAAATGGAATTTAACATGGAAACTACATATCCGTGTCTAAATCCGCTTCCAAATAAAAATAAGTAATAAATTCTATAAATAAATTTTTATTTATTTGGAAACGGAATTTATCACGGAAACTACATATCCGTGTCCAAATCCGATTCCAAATTATAATAAGTAATAAATTCTATAAATAAATTTTTTATTTCATGTGGAAACAGAATTTAACACGGAAACTACATATCCGTGTCTAAATCCGCTTCCAAATGAAAATAAGTAATAAATGTTATTTCATATGGAAACGGAATTTAACACTGAAATATTTAAGAAAATATTTTCATCTATAATTTTTCCTCCTTGGAAACGAAATTTCACACGGAAATATATTTCCGTTTCTGAGTACGTTGCTAGCTGATAAAATTAAGAGTTAAGTTTTGTTTCTGATTCCGTGTCTATGAAAATTATTCAGGCGCCTAAGGCAAATTATTCTAGCGCCCAGAATAAGAAAATGAAAATGATTTTGGCGCCTGAAACAGGCGCCTAAAATTTTGCAACAACAGAATTAGGAACAATTTTTAATTAAATTTTGATTTATAAGTAGATTGTGCCCTAATTTTTCCCCTCTTTATTTTTCTCTCGCCTATCTGTCGAGAATCGACTTCTGCAGTTCTCCTCGCCTCTCTCTACTCTCACCAGAATCCAGTTCCTCCTCCCCCTTCCTCCGTCCTCTCTTTTCTCCTCCGCCTCCTCCTTCCGTTGGTTCTCCCCTTCGCCTTTATTGTCGTGCAACCCTTCTCCCAACAGAAATCTAGTTTACGTCTAGTTGCTGGCGCAAGCCAATCCTCTCCCCGCTGCAATCCAGTCGTCGGTGAGTACCTTCATTGAAAATTTTATTTGGGGTTACTCATTCTTGTTTAGGTAATTAATTAGTGAGTGAAATTCATGAAAATTTTGTTTGGGTAATTAATTGTTAGGGTTTAAATCTTTAAACTAGTTGAGTTATGGTTTAAATCTTTGTTCGAACAAAGGAAATACTCATATAAGCTTGCTCGAACAATACTTTATTATGCTGTAGTTCTTCATTGCTCAAATTCTAATATGATGCGAGTAAATGTCTCATATCAATCTTTGTGATGAAGCTAGATTTCTATTATATTCATGTCAACCCCATCCGATTCCAGTTATGGGTATAGAAATATGAGCAAATCATGAGTCATAGCATTATCAAAAGATCTGGACATTCATAAAGTAAATCGCATTGTATATTTTGACAAGTGTTGTTGCTTGAACCATGTATATATACTTGTTTGTAAAAGTGTTTGTTGCGGTTTATTATTAATAATGTAATCATATATTAAGAAAAATAGGACTTTTGATAAGATAGGAATTATAGAATGGGGAAAAAGTGATTTTGATTAAGAAAAATGCTTGATTTTGATTAAGACAATTAGTAGGGACAAGTAGATTGAGTATTTGAGACCAGTTATAATTAATCTATCATATTTGAGTATTTGGGATTTTTTTGACCCTTAGATCATTTTTATCGTGGGTTCAAAATCAATGCATGCCTTATAACAGAATTTATGGTTTGTGGAAACAAGTTTTCAATTTTTGTACCCTTTTGTTTATGTATAGTTCATATACTTAATTAATTTATACAATCACACAATATTGGTATACATGATTGTCTTTGGCAAAATTAGATAAAACTGTTATTCAGTGTTGCTAATTATGATAAGTTTTTTGTTGTATAGACCAAATTAATTCAGTTTCGATGAATGACTCCCAGCCAAAAGAACAGGTATTTCCCACAAACCCACATGGGCCACTGCATGTCACACTCAATGAAGTGTACAGGTAACAACACTATAAACATTTTATTTAAAACGAATTTCTTTTAATTATTTTGATTCCAGTTAACAATTTATTTGTACTTATGCAGCAATACCAAAATTCGAAATCAAATGAGACACCAGATCCAGATTAATTTTAATGGACCATGGCATAAATGGGAGGTGATTCCTCGTAATGATGTTCTCCATACCTTCAACTGTTGAAGGTAATAATGCTAAATTGTGAATTGATTGAATTTGTTGGCATAGCTTTTTAGTTTATGCGGACCGTTGAGCTATCATGTGATTTTTTTTTTATGGCATGAAATAAAAATTTGTCTGTTGTTCTTTTTAGCTCTTTTCGTAAAAAGTGTTAGGATTTTTTGCCTCAATTCCTAATTAGATTTGGTTTAGGTTTTTTTCTAGAGATTTTTCGATTGGTGGACAAGAATCCTAATAGGAAAGGGATTCTTGGAGTCCAAGTTTGTGTTAGTATAAATAAGCAGTTTCTATTTAGTTTTTTGTGTGTGAGAGAGAATCTGTCAGATTGAGAGAGAGAGAAAGTTGTGATAGCTTTTTATGTTGTTGTGAGAGAATCACCCATGTTGGGTTGATTAGATTGAGAGTTTGCGAGAGAGATTGTTATGATTAGTGATTGTATTTGATGATTTGATAGTGCAGATTTGTGGCATAGGTCCACAAGAAAATTTTTGTTTTTTTGTTTCCGCTTTAATTATTTGTTTGATTAATTCCTGGGATATCCGTAGTTACAACAAGTGGTATCAGAGCTTGGTTGATTGAAGATGGCAGGCACCAATAGCGGATCAGCTTTGAAGTTTGAGATTGAGCCGTTCAATGGAACGAACAGTTTTCAGATGTGGCAGAGTACGATAACGGATGTGTTAGTACAACAAGGATTGGGAGATGCGCTTGAAGCTGATAAGCCTTCAGCGATGAATGACGACAGGTGGAGAGATATTCAACGAAAAGCAGTAAGTACAATTCGTTTGTCTCTTGCTACTTAAATTAAGTATGATGTGTTAGATGTGAAAACCCCAAAGGAGTTGATGGATAAGTTAGAGTCGATTTATTTGTCAAAATCGATTACTAACATGTTGTGTTTGAGGAGAGAATTATTTGGGTTGAAGATGAAGGTGGGAACAAGTTTAAGGGCACACCTAAACGAGTTCAATAGATTGGTTACTCAGCTGGCAAGTGTGAATGAAGTCATGAAAGATGTTGATAAAGCAGTTTTATTGATTAAATCTCTTACCGACAGGTATGATCCTGTGACTAGAGCTTTGATGGTTGGTAGGAAAACCATGAGCTTGCAAGATGTGACTTCTGCAATTTTTGAGTATGATAAATTGAAAGAAACTGAAAAGAAAGATGAAGAGAATGGTGCTCTCACGGTGGAGCGTGGAAGAACTAATGGAAGAGATTATAAGAATGATGCAAGATTAAATGGTAGATTCAATGAAAGAGGAAGATCAAGTTCGAGGCCAAGGGTAGATATGAGTAGCAAGGAGTGCTATTATTGTCATGAGATGGGGCACATAAAAGCCTACTGCAAGAAGTTAATGGAAGATTTGGGGGATTTCATGAAATCTAAAAAAAAAATAAGGGTGGTGTTAATATTGCTGCTGCAGATAGCTGTGAGGAGTATTCTGATGAAGATGTTGTTTTGATGGTGCAAGAAGAAAAGAAAGACACTAGAGATATGTGGGTATTTGATTCTGCTTGTTCTAAACATATTTGCACAAAGAAAGAATGGTTTTCGAAGCTTGAAAAGTGTGATAAGTCTGTTTACATGGCTAATAATGGTGAAGAAAAAATTGAAGGCATTGGGAGTGTGAAACTTCGTTTGCATGATGGAAGTGTCAAGATGCTTGAGAATGTGAGGTATGTTCCAAACTTTACAAGGAATTTGATTTCGCTTGGAAAGTTGGATAGCTTAGGATATGGATATTCTCGCCGAGGAGGAGACTTGAAGATCAGCAAAGGTTCGATGATTGTGATGAAAGGAGTGGAGAACTCGAAGAATTTGTATGAATTAATTGGAAGTACAATTAGAGGAGACGGATCGGTATCTTCACATCAAATTGAGAAGAAGGATGTGGATTTGCCAACAAAGAAGAAAGTTACTTTTACAGATTTGGTTAAAGGGTGGAGCAATTAAGCTTTGATGAAGGAATTTGAGTCAATGTGGAGATTGTTAGGATTTTTTTGCTTCAATTCCTAATTAGATTTGGTTTAGGTTTTTTTCTAGAGATTTTTTGATTGGTGGACAAGAATCCTAGTAGGAAAGGGATTCTTGGAGTTCAAGTTTGTGTTAGTATAAATAAGCAGTTTCTGTTTAGTTTTTTGTGTGTGAGAGAGAATCTGTCAGATTGAGAGAGAGAGAGAAAGTTGTGATAACTTTTTATGTTGTTGTGAGAGAATCACCCATGTTGGGTTGATTAGATTGAGAGTTTGCGAGAGAGAATGTTATGATTAGTGATTGTATTTGATTGATTTGATAGTGCAGATTTGTGGCATAGGTCCACAAGAAAATTTTTGCTTTGTTGTTTCCGTTTTAATTATTTGTTTGATTAATTCCTGGGATATCCGTAGTTACAACAAAAAGCCCCTTCCCTGATGTAATGCAAATAGTTGACAGGTTGCCTTGGCTGTTAACTTGTCTAATGTTTGTTTGCTTCTTGGTTGATATTTGCTCTTTCTTTTCAGTTTGTTGTCATGTAGGGTGCTGCTCTTTTGTTTCTTTTAGCAGCCCCTTTCTTTGGTTTATGAACTTTGTAGGGTGCTATGTTAGTTTAATATATGCCAATTTTCTCATTTTCTTTTACAGGTCTTCTATTGCTATGACACTCAGCATCATCAAAAGATCTGGAAAGAGTTCCATAAAGTAGCAAGTAGCCTGGCTACTTGCGGAGAAATTTCTACAAGCAATGAAAGTTACCTTGTATTCCATGACTCCGTTGGGTCCCTCAGTGGGCCTGGGATATCATGAAGGCCCATTGGGTATAAATTTGGTAAAAGTACAATGTTTATTTAACATTTGGTATAAGTTTAGTTGTTCCTAAGTCTTATTCAAGATTGCTACGAAGCTTTTCTAAATCCATTGATGATCAAATACTAATTAACGTAGTTTAAATTTCATAAGATATTAAATTTCAGCTTACCCTCTATAGATACTGCAATGTTCCTAAGTGAAAAAGGGATTACTGACTTGAAATCTTTTAGATTAAACTGTTATAAGATATTAAATTTCAACTTTCCCTCCATAGATACTTCCATTTTACTAATGGCAAATATTATTTTTCTTCTTGCAGACTCTTCGCGCCAAACATGAATCGAGGTAACCTATCTATTCCCCCCATTTTACCATTCTAGTTTCTCTCTAATCTGTTGGATACATTTTTTCTTTGCTTATGATTAATAATTGTGGAAAATATAAAGAAATATGTTCTTCTGGTGCCTCATGATAGTATTAATGTTACACAATAGGTTTCAGGTGCCAGAATTTTATTCATGTGATTTTGCCATTATAAGATGAATGATTAGTGTTCAGAGTTCATGGTAAGCTCTAGATGTTAGCATACTCTGTAATGATCCTCTATTTTTAATGTAGTTTGATTTTTTTCAATTACCATCCAAATACATGTCAATTTTTTCTTATCCCTATTTAAAACTTGTCATTACTTCCAATTACTTAACCTAACATTGAATGTAATTTATCTCATCAGCATGATAGATCCTCCTAATCTAGCATGAGACAGTGAGACTTGAAATCATGTTTATGTAATTGCAGCTGGGTGCTTAGAAATTTCAGTTTACATGAATCTTTTTTAAATAGTGCTTAAGAATTACTTGTTTATTGTAGATATATTTTTTGTATCCTTAATTGCAGGGAATACCTTTGACTGAATTGTTACTCTATTTTTTTCCTAGTTCATAAATAGATAGTTTTGCTTTTTTATTGTAAATGATGAGACTAATTTGGACTTTGGGAATTTTGTCATGAATTCATGCAGGTGGATTTTGTAGCAGTTTGAACAAGTTACAAGCAGCTTTTAGGGTACGGAAAATATATTGCTAATGCATTAGGTTAGAAAGGTAGCCTCTTATTTTGTATAGATACTTATTTTGTCATTATCTAGAGGAGGCATTTATTTTGTATACATCACTAACTTGCGATGATCTAGAAATGACCTTTATTTTGTATAGGATTGTTTTAGTGAATTGCTTTTTGAAGCTGATTTCTTTTTGTATCGCACAATTAACAAAAATTTAATATATATTCATATAATTTTAATTTCAATCAAGTTTTATTTTAATATTAATATAATTTTTTATTAGATGAATTATAAAAAAAAAAATTGTGCTAAAAAACGGAATTCTGGTTGTATTTTAACAAGCAATGTGAATTAAATTTCGTTTCAAATTTCAATGCTAAAATTTGACATGGAATTTGCAATGATATTAGCAAAGTGTCATAGATAGAATTTCCGTTTTTAATTCTATTGCAAAATTCCGTTTTTGATTCTATTGCAAATTTCATTTTTGATTCCGTTGCAAAGCACTTAGAAATTTCTGATTGCGTACTGATAAATCCGTGAAATATTCCGTGTCAAACTTTTCCAAACGGATTTTTTTTCCGTGTCTAATGATTTGCGATGAGGCAAAAGGAGACGGAAAACTTTCTGTGCGTAATTCCGTTTCTGGTCTGTTTGCAACGGAATTTAACCCCATTTCCGTTTCTATTTTCCGTTTCTGTTTGACAATTTTCTTGTAGTGTTTCATTTGGATCGAGGAGATGGCGGACGAGGTTATTGGAATGTGGCAAAATCTGAAGTTGATGGAGGACAAACATGAGGATGTCATTGAGGACATTCCAGAGCTAGATGAAGCGGGTAATACTATCAAACCATGGCTGGTAGGGTGGCTCCTCACGGAGAAACCCTTTAACAAACAAGGATTTATGAATACAATGAAGAATATATGGAGACTGGTGAAGGCAGTAACGATTGTTGAGATGGAGGAGAATCTTTTTCTCTTTAAATTTCAATCGGAAATTGATCGAGACAGGGTCATTGATGGCTACCCATGGAAGTTTGATAATAGCATGTTGATGTTTGCAGGCTATAGTGGAGATTTAAGGCCGGATCAATATGTTTTCACCAAAGGGCCGTTTTGGATCCGAGTATATGATTTGCCGATGGGGATGCATTCGGTTGCCATGGCAAAAACGATTGGGAATCGGTTGGGGGATTTGATAGATGTAGATGACACTCTCAATGAGGAAGGATCGGCAATTTTTTTGCGAATTTGAGTTTCCATTGATATAACAAAACCCCTACGCCGGACAATGGCCGTGAGAGGAAGGGAGGGTCTTCATCAGGGAAGACTTACTTATGAAAGGCTCCCACTTCTTTGTCCGATTTGTGGTTTATTGGGCCATGAGGAGCTTGATTGCGAAGCTCCGGATGCTAATAGCTCCGGATGCTAATAAGCTCCGGTTGTGTGCCTCGCCCCTTAAAAGGAAGGGGGAGATGGTGGGTAGTGCTTCTTTCCGTCAACTAAAAAGAGCATGGGTATTACTGATAAGGCAGTGGCGTCATCGACCTCAAAAAGAGTCACAAACAGAGTTCTTTTCTTCAACCCCAAAGCCAATGTGAATGCCGGCCGGAAGAATGTGTAGTTGCCGGCGATGAATAGACCGGTTATGGATGATTTGGCTAATTTTGAATCCCGTGATAGAAGGGTAGCGGTGATCAAGGAAGTTGTTGGAGATAATTTGCTAGGTTTATTGGATAAGGAAAGGGAGAGATTTGGGGAGAAATTAACGGTAAGTGAAGATGTTGTTGATCATGGAAATCGGCTGTCAACAGATTTGATAGAGACTGATCCCCAGATTTTGCGCGGGATAGATGGGATTTTAATTAATGACAATTTGAAGCGGGTTGGAAGTAAAGGGACAGATGAGGGTGGTATTCTTTTGGACCAAAATTTGGGCCAGATCGTTGATAAAACAAATGTGGTGCCTATGGTTAAAAATGTGGAAGGGCATGGGTCTCAAGCCCATAGGGGCAATTTTGATTTTAGAGCAAATAACGTGGAATGTTTTAATTTTAAAGCAACCCGACCTTCTACTGATATTAAGGTGTCTTTGGGATCGCATGATTCTGGCACTCATAAAAATTAGAACAAGAGGAAAAAACTACTGCCTCGGAGAATTGGTAATGGAGGGAATAACAAAACTCTTAATACTTGATCTTTGGGGAAATGTTTTAGACAAGGAGAAGATGAAAATTGGGTGGAGGTTATGGATGAGAATGTGAAGAAGTCAAAGAAGTGCAATACTTCGGTAGTTTTTGATGATTTGATGGCGGAGGTTGCGAGTCAGCCCCGCCAAGAGCCATGATGGCCATTGCCCGGAACTGCCTTGGGCTTGGGAACCCATGTGCAGTTCGTGCTCTTAAGGAGCTTATTCGAAAAGAAGGTCCCAATGTAGTTTTACTTTCGGAGACTAAGTTACCGAGTAGGAAATTGGATCAAATTAGAAGTATTTGTGGTTTTTCTTTTTGTTTTGGTGTTGATGCTGATGGTAGGAGTAGACCTGGCAATTCGTGTTTCGTGTCGTGTTTACATAGGGTATAAACACATATTAGGCATGACACGAACACGACACGATTAATAATCGTGTCACGAAATCCAAACACGAACATGAGACATGTTTATAAATGTGTACACGGGACACGACACGACATGACACGATTAAGTCGTTTGATAGGTATTGACACGACACGACACGTTTGACACGATATAATTTTTCAAATATTTCAATTAACTAAACTATATATATAATTATATATATATAATTAAAGATAATTGAGTATATTTTTTTTATAATAATCATTTGGGTATATTAGAAATTCAAAATATAAGTTATTTAAGGGTTTTAATTAGGCGTGTCTAACGTGTCGTGTAACAGGTCTTTCGTGTCACCGTGTTAACCCGTTAATTAAAGCGTGTCACTCGTGTCTTAAACGTGTTAATCGTGTCTTGACACGAGTACGACACGAAACACGATAATCTTAATCGTGTCCGACACGATTCAGACACGAGACACGATAAGCCAAACACGAACACGGCTAAACGTATCTCGTGTCGCCCCGTGTCGTGTCGTGTCAAAACACGAATTGCCAGGTCTAGGTAGGAGTGGGGGTCTAGCTATGTTGTGGGATGATATTATTGATCTTCAATTGCAAAGTTACTCTCGAAACCATATAGACGTGCTGGTTGATGAAAAAAATGTGAATGAGAAGTGGAGATTAACGGGTTTTTATGGTGATCCAGAGACTAGAAGGTGAATAATTCTTGGAATTTATTGAGGCGCCTTGCTACGCATGATGTAAAGGCTTGGGTTTGTATGGGTGATTTCAATGAGCTTTTGTGGGGATGGGAAAAAAGTGGAGGGCGGCCAAGACCTGATGTACAGATGCAAAACTTTTGAAGTGCCTTGGAATTGTCTCCAAGATTTAGGGTATAACGGCTGTGTTTTTACATGGAGAAGGGGGCCTATTTGGGAAAGACTTGATCGGTGTGTGATAACGGATAAGTGGAGGGAGTTTTTTCCTGATGCGAACCTCCATCACCTCCATCATTTAGTATCAAGTGTCTCGGATCATGCTCCCATCCTTTTGAATACTGTTAGGAAGATAATGCCAAATAAGAAGCGCATGAAAAAGCCTAGGAGGAAGTATTTTGAAGCAGCTTGGTGTCGAGAAAATAATTTTGAGGATTGTCTAGGTGTTGTTTGGAATAGGGGAGTTTGTATGGATTTGCTAGCTCAGATTGATGGAGTGCAGGATGAATTAAGATCATATTTTGCATGGATTAAGATTGATATTTTGAATGCGGAGTTGAATGATTTGATCAAGTCGAATAATAGTGATGTGAAGAAGGAAAAGAAAATTCGAGGAGAGTTAAACAAATTGCTGGAAGAAGAGGAGGTTTATTGGATGCAGCAGGGTCGATTAAATTAGCTTAGAGATGGGGATAGAAATACAAAATATTTCCATGCTCAAGCTGATAAAAGGAAGAAGAAGAATAATATCATTGGTCTGGAAGGAGATAATGGTAGATGGATAACTGATCCAGATGATATCCAACAGATTGCCACTCTGTATTTTCAGAAATTGTTTAATTCTATGGAACCTTAGCACTTTACTGATGTTGAAATGAATGCATCTCTTCGACTAAATACTCAATTCAGGATATAAAGTTTGCCTCGAAATTCAATTCAGGATATACCGTTACCACTTGTGTCAATTCAGGATATAACGTTATCGTTTTGTGTCAATTCAGGAAAAAATTTAACAAAACTGTTTGTTGAGAAAACACGCGCCAAGAAATCGCGTGTACAGTAACACGTGTAATTTATTAGCAGCTGAAAAAGAATTTTTTTTTTAAATATTTTCACTGAAAAAAATGAATTTTAATTTTGAAAAATAAAATAAAACTCTCCCCTTGCTAATAAACTTTCCGGCCTCATAAACTGCATTTTCTGCATCGGTGGATGAAGAATCGATCTCTCTCCCCTCAATCTCTTACCAGTTGTTCTCTCTCTCCTCTCACTGCCTTTCCAGTTGCCTCTCTGCTTCGATTGTCTGCCGCCGCCCCTCTCCGATCAACTGTCGCCTCCGACTTTCGAAAGATCTGTGGTTGTTTTCTAGATCAGAGTTATGCTCTGTTTCTCCCAGGGTTAGTTCACCTTGGTGCTGCTTCACCTTGTCTTGCGATTTTTCCAATTCCCTTTTTGCTCGCCTCTATCTAGTATTTATTGATTTGGGTTCCTCTCTCAAATCTCAACTACTTGATTTGTCTTGCCATTGAGATTTTGCCGTTTACAAAGATTTTTTTGTTGGCCAGAGCCGTTTTCAAATACCCATTAAGATTTACAACCATTCATCCAAGTTTTCATTTTTTTTAACTCCAAGTCACGCAAATACCAGAGTCGTTTTCAAATACCCAAGTCACACACCTTTTATATCTATGTTGTTATATCATCTCTATCTTTGTTTGATATTGACATATGCATCTTGTGTTTCTTGTGCTTTTTTTTTCTACTATGGATTATGTACTGTTGGATGATGTTGAAATCTATGGAAGTTTGTTTTTTCATAATTCAATAAAAAAAGTTTTCAATTTTTTGATTGAAGTTATCTTGTTGGTTATATATTTGTTCAATATATCTTGACATTATATTTGCTTTAAGTCATGGAATTCAAGCCTCAGGGAATTCAAGAATCTTTTGTTTCTTGGTTGAATTGAAATGCAGGGGAAGAGGGAGAAGGAAGAGATACGGTATAACAGTTGGGGGTTTATATGGAGCTTTTGATTAAGTGTAGGGTAACTAACAAATCAATGAGGTGATTTTGGTTGATTATTGGAGGATTCCGTTTGTGGTGGTGTTCATGGGTTTTGGGTATTTTGTTCTAAGTGTTGTTGTAAAGAGAATAAAAAAAAGAAAAAAAATTGGTATATTTAATAATTAATTTTGATAATTATTAAAATTTTAAAATCAGATTTTTTTGAAAAACAAAAAGGAAAAGACACATGTCATTATTTTAATGGTGCGTGTAAGGTAAACATTGTCCCATATCCTGAAATGACACAATACAATAACGTTAGATCCTGAATTGATATAAACGATAACGGTGTATCCTGAATTGCATTTTCACCCAAACATTATATCCTGAATTGAGTATTTAGCCCATCTCTTCTTTAAGAGTTCACTGCAAAGGAGATTCACCCAGCCCTTAAACAGATGCACCCCACAAAGGCACCAGGTCCTGATGGTATGCCTGCTTTCTTTTATCAAAAATTTTGGTCTTTTGTAGGTAGTGATGTTGTTAATTTCTGTCTTGATTTTCTTAATGGTAATTTTTCTTCTGATGTCAACCATACTCATATTGCCTTGATTCCTAAGGTTAGAGAGCTAAAAAATTATGATCCATTTCAGGCCGATAAGTTTCTGTAAAGTGCTTTACAAAATTATTTCCAAAGTTTTGGTGAACAGATTAAAAAAACATCTTCGTAGCTGTATCAATAAAACCCAGAGTGCTTTGGTTCCAGGTCGCTTAATCACTGATATTATTTTGGTTGCTTATGAGCTGCTTCATACGTTGAGGACGAATCAGAAAGGAAAGCAGGGCTATTTTGCTCTGAAACTGGATATGAGCAAAGCTTATGATCGGGTCGAATGGGATTTCTTGGAAGCTGTTATTAGATGATTGGGTATGGTAAATGAGTGGATTTAATTATGCATTGTGTTCGCTCTGTTTCTTTTTCAGTAGTTGTAAATGGTGAAGTGACACATCGTTTTACCCCTAGGTGCAAATTGAGGCAGGGAGATCCTTGCTCTCAGTATCTGTTCCTTTTCTACATTGAAGCTTTTTCTTCTATGCTCATTGATAGTCAAGAAAAGGGTTTATTACGAGGTGTGGTTGCAAGTCGAAATGGTACGCGGGTGAATCACTTATTTTTTGCTGATGACAACCTTTTGTTTGATAAAGCAAACTTGGTGGATAGCAAAAGGGTGAAGGACATACTTACGAGATATGAGGAGTGTTCGGGCCAAAAACTTAATTTCGATAAATCAACTATTATCTTTGGTAGTAATGTGCAAAGGAACCAAAGAGATGAACTTCTGAATTTATTTGCGGTAATAGAGCAGGATTCGATTGAGAAGTTTTTGGGACCACCGGCAATGGTGGGAAGAAACCGACGACAGGCTTTTGGGGAACTCAAAGATCGAATATGGAAGAAGTTACAAAGCTGGAATGTTAAGATGTTATCCCAGGGGGGTTGTGAGATTATGATTAAAGCAATACTCAAGCCATTCCCACATATACAATGAATGTCTTTGCACTACCAAAAAATTCTATGTCATGAAATTAATAGTCTGATTTCACGTTTCTAGTGGAGACAAAGAGGTGACAAGCGGCCAATTTATTGGATTAGTTAGAAGAATTTATGCAAAACCAAGGACTTCGGTGGCATGGGGTTTAGGGACATGGAAGATTTTAATGTAGCTCTTTCGGCCAAGCAAGGATGGAGGCTTTTTACCGAGTATTCTGGTCTTGTATACTGGGTCTTGAAAGCTATATATTTTCCGAGGAGGAATTTCTTAGATGCTAAACTTGGTTGGAATCCTTCTTATACATGGAGAAGCATTTGGAGTTCACAAAGTCTACTAGATTATGGGGTTCGGTTGCGAGTGGGAAATGGAGTTGACATTTGTGTTTTAAAGGACAAATGGGTGCCTGCGATCCCCGACTTTATTCCTCATTCTACATGGGGAAAAATTGATGAGAATGCGAGGGTTATGGATTTAATAAATCCTGATAGTGGTGGTTGGAATGTGGAGCTTATTGAGAATTTTTTTTTCAGCCGAGGATGCTCTAGCCATTAGACACACTGCTCTGAGTCGGGTTACAATGCGAGATAGGTTGGTTTGGCACTATGAAAACAAAAGATTCTATTCCGTTCAGAGTGGATACCGTCTTTTATGCAACTTAAATGAAGATGAGGATCCACAAAGATCGGAGGAATTGGAGGCAGCAAAGCAGGACTTCAGACAAATTTGGCAGGCAAATATTTCCTCCCAAAGTAAGAGTTTTTAGTTGGCGTCTCTTCCATGAAGCCTTGTCGGTTACTAACAATCTTGCTTGTCGAGGGATGGATGTGGATCCAATTTGCTTCTGCTGCAGAAAAGATGTGGAAACATGCTTGTACGCTGTCAAAGAATGTGAGTTTGCTTCGGTATTTTTGGGATTTGGCCAAGGATAGATTTGAGAAAGGTGCTGATCTGGAGAGCCTGTAACAAAATGATAATTTCTTTGGTGATCTGTTATGGCAGGACATTGCTCTAGTGTTGGCCTGGGCAGTTTGGAACAATTGGAACACTGAGTTCCATGAGAATAAACGCCCAAATCCATAAAACACAGTGGCCTTTGTTCAAGCCTACTTGCTAGAATTCCAACGCTGCCAACAGGTTGTTTCCACTGCCCAAAAATCTGTTGAACCCATGGTCTGGCAAGTATCGCAAGAAGGCGTTGTGAAGGTAAATTTTGATGGATCTTTTTCTTCTTTCTCAAAGATGGGTAGTTTTGGTGCAATTGCAGGAAGATTGGAGCAGGTGCCTGACTCTTTTATAGCCGAGTGTCTGGCTGCACTCAAAGCCATTACCTGGCAAGGGATATGAGTTTCCACAATGTGGTCTAGGAAGGTGATGCGTTAACAATCATCCAAACGGTGAATGCCCCAACCATGGATCTTTCTCCCATCGGACCATACATCATTGAGCTCAAATTCCTTAGTTCGCTTTTCACTTCCTGTTTGTTTACACATGTTCCACGATATGGTAATGCAACTGCTCATGCACTAGCTAGTCTAGGTTCCTCTTTATCAGAAGATGTAATTTGGATAGAGGAGGTTCCTGACTCGGTTGTAGATGTGCTTAGAAAGGACTGTAATACTTTTCCAGTTCAATGAAATCTACAATTGTTTTCTATAAAAAAACGAAAAGTTTTAGAAAAAAAAAGTAATTTATATGTGGGAAAGGGTTTGAGTACTACTAAATCTCCCACTACTAGGGGTGTAATAACTATTTAAAAATGACACACTAGCAATTGGATATTGGTAGTACCCTTAGTAGTGGGAGGTTAGTAGTACTTGTAACCTTTATATTTTCTTGAATTGTTGAATTAAGGTCGTACAGATAGATCAGTCCTTGTTACCTAGCCGCCGCCCCCCAAACCCTTCTGTCTCTACCTCTCACCCGCCACTTGTGATGTTCGCCCATCTATATGATCAAGTAACTATTTTCTACCCTTGCGGTTTTCGTGAGTAAGCATAAATTCTTGGATTTAAATGATTGGAGATGAATCATTGGAGATCTGCAAATTCCTATTGGCGTTGTGCTTCATCTGGTTCTCAACAACATTCCTTGGGTGAGTTGGATTCTATTGGCATCTCTTTTTACTTCATTAATTTTCCTAATCCTTGGAAAGCTTGGCATTTTTGGGATGTTTTTTTTATCGTTATGGAGAGGTTATTGATGTTTTTATTCCTGTTAAAAGAAAATCAAAAGGGCGGAAATTTGGTTTTGTGAGATTCCTAAACTGTTTTGATGTGGAAATGATTTTATATTATCTCAATCAAATATGGATTGGTAGTTTCAAAATCAGATTTTTAAGGCTAGAGGTCGAAGTGGCTCCGATTCATATATCCAAAGCAATAATCGTGTTCATGATGAAAGAGGGAATATTGAATTTAAAGGTTTGAACAAGAATCAAGAACCTAATAAATTCCAGGAAATTTCAAACTTATAAGACATCCAGGGGATTTGTGGAGATAAAGTGTTGTAGGTCAATTGTCAAAAACAAGATCGAGTTGAAGGTAAAGGTGCAAAAAATTCAATTTCTCTTAGCTATTGTCCTGAACAAAGTGATATTGATAGATTGCAGAGAAGTGCAGTTGGTATTGCCAGGTTTCCAGATATGATTAATGGTATTGATGATCAGCTTCATTTTGATGGCCTTTCCACCAAAGTTTTTGTCACCATTATGGGAGGTGATATGGTTCTTATTACTTTTGAAACTAAGGAAGAGATTTTGTTGGCCCTTGATTTAGGTCATGAGTGGTTGCTAAATTGGTTTGTCAATGTTAGTCCTTGGAAGGCAAGTGATGTTTGTCAATCAAAATTATTCTGGTTAAACCTTTCTGAAATTCCTATTCATGCATGGAATAACCAATTTTTCTTCTCTATTAGTGGTTTATGGGGTGAGGTGGTTACTTTGGATGAAGTCACTGCTAAGAAGAAGTATCTGAATACAGGCAGAGTTCTTGTGCTAGTTAAAATAAATTCCACATTCTGGATGAGATCAACGTTTCTATTGCTGGTGAAGATTTCACCATTAAAGTCTCAGTTGAATCTTTTTCCTTCAATAACTGCCATGGTAACTGCAGAATTGGATTTGCCAATTATTGTCCCAATGGTGACTCTCTTCTCAGGTTGCTAATTCGAATTCAAATAATGAGTTTTTTTTTATGATGTTAGGCTAAATCTTGAAGTTGATTCACCTGATCAGTTTCCTGTTTGAATTCAAATAATAAGTTTTCTCATGATGATTTGCAATATCTTGAAGCTGATTCACTTTATCAGGTTTCTGATTCAAATTCAAATTGTGAGCATCATAATGATGCTAGGCAACGTCTTGAAGTTGATTCTCGTAATCAGGATGCTGTTTCGAATTCTAATACTGAGCTTCCCAATGACGACAGGCAACATTTTGAAAGTTTTATTGCAGTGTGAATATTGAAGCTACTTCTAATACTCAGTGTGATGGAAATTTAAAAGAGCACAAGGATGTTGATGGCTTAGTGGGATTTTATTGTGACAAGGATGGGTCAGATGATGGTAATATTCTCTATGATAAGCTGACTCATAGTCAAAGAATTAAGGATATTGGAAGGAAGAGTAGAGATTTGAAGGAAATTGAAGAGGACATTAAGGAAAATTGGTTTACTAATCTGCTGGAGAAAAAAAAATGTAGTAAAAAGTTAAATAAGAAACTTAAGTTACAAAGAGTAAAGTCACAGAAATTAAAGCAACAAAAAGAGGAAGCAGTCAATGATTCTCTTTCAGATGGTGATTTCCGTAACAGAAATCGTATTTTGATGGAGGAAACCCAAGCAACCTTGGAAATTGGGAAAATGTTGGGCATCTCTTTTGATGGTGATGATAGCTTTATTTTAAATAAATTAATGGCTACGGAAGAAGAGGGTTAGTGGTGACTGTTTTGATGGGTTAGTGGTGTGACTGTTTGTAATTTAATTGGAGAGTGCTTGGGTTTGGTTTAGTGATTTAGGATTAACTTGTGGTGTTAGTTGTTATCGTGGTTTTTTGTACGTCTTTCATTGTTCAGGTGTATCCTTTTTTTGTTGTCCTTTTGTGGGTAACGTTGTTTCGTGATTGCTCATGTTTACGTAGTGATTCTTGATCACTCATCTTGTTATTAATAAAATTTGCCTTTAAAAAAATGGTCGTATAGATTGAGCTGATTGAGTACACCACTAAAATCCGGTCGAACTAATTAAAGGTTAGTGATAATTACCACTCATTAATAAGTTCAACAAATGGGGGTTGGCCTAACAACATGTTTGGTTGGGGGGATTTGGGGGGAAGGAATTGACAATTCGGCTGAATTTATTTTTCAGCAATTTGGTTGGATGTATTGGGAATTGCTATTACAGCCAAATTAAAAGATCTATTGTAATTGCAATTTGGTGGCATTAGTCAAGAAATGCAATTCGTTGTTTCACAAAATTCAGTTTTTTTTTTACTATTTAACCCTTATATTAAAAACAACTTTTTCTTCTCTTTAACTCTTTCTAGGAGATCAAAACTCCCAAAAACAAAGAACATGATGAACACATAACACAAAAAAATGGCTTGTGACTAATATAAAAGAAAACCTTTCGTCGCCGATTACACACAAAAGAAGAAGAAGAAGAAGAAGAAGACAAAGAAGAAAAACCATCAAAACAGAAGAGGCGAGAGAGATGGGTGATAGATCGGTGTATGTTTGTCACCAAACAAGCGGAAATTATCCAACTTGTGAAATTTTGGAAATCAATTTGCAATAACTGCTAGCCTGTAAGTGTAGGTGTAGCCGTAGCTACGGTGACGATGAATTTCGATGCAGCAGCTGTGAATCGAATAAGACAAAGATGAAGCGAGTGGCTTGGAGGGGGGTCCTGAGAACCTAGATGTGGCCGGATTCATGGGTTGTGGGGTTTATGATTCTAGAATCGTTGTCGGCGGTGGGTTGTTACCTGATTTGAAGGAGAAATCTTGTTCTAAAACCGAGTGCAGCGATGCTTTTTATGAGTTCCGACCCATTAGTAGACGGTTTTGCAAAAGGAGGAAGCAGAAGCAGCTCCTTGTGGAAGGCCATCGACAGGAGGCAGGGGATGTTGTATGAATCTGATATTAGATCAGAGATGGGAAGAAACTGACAGACAAAAAGAAAGAAAGAAGAAGAAAAATACAGAAAAAAAAAACAAGAGCTTTTGAGTGGAGGGTAAAATAGTATTTTTATATTTATTACTTATCAATTCATTAAAATTCATCCATTGAACCAAACTGATGAGTTGTCAACTCTATTCCCTTGTTTTTCCATTGAATTAACAATTCAATTACAGCCTTTTTCATTACCATGAACCAAACGTGTTATAAGTGGTAATTAAAGATTTGAATTTGTATTGAACTCACTCAGGTTTCGAGACTCCACAGACCGTTCTTGGTAGCTGATTCGATGGCTCTCACATGTACAAAGTTGTTGTGGACATAGGTTACCATGTCATAATATAAGGCAACCTCGCAGAGGCAGAGCCAAGATAAACAGTTTGGGGGATGCTAGAATTAGTATTTTCTTATAAGAAATAGTCCTAATTAAGAGGAGTGGGAGATTTGATAAAAAATAATGACATAAAGTATATTAAAATCTTCTTTGGAAAGAATTCTTTTTTTTTTTTTTGACGAGAAGAAAGAATTCAATTTAGATGTATCAATTTGAATATATTAATATGATCAAATACATCACAGAATAAACATATCTTAATTTTTGTTTCCATGTTAAATAATGAAGTTTAAAATATGTTACGTTTAAAAAGATAAAGTCATTAACAATTGAAAGAATCTCAACAAATAGAATATTTATTACATAAAAAGGAAAAATTTTTATTATAAAAATGTAAGAAAATTTAATTATTAATGAAATCCAAAGTAAAGATATTTCAAAGCTATTAAAAATGTTCATAATTCTAGCAAGATTTATCAAACCAAGGGCCAAATTTTAAAGTTTTGGGGGGTTAATATAGAATTTTACCATTTTTGACATGATTTTACACTACCTATAAAAACAAACTTTTGGAGTTAGGGGGACCATGGCCCCTGCCAGCCTACCCATAAATCTGCCCCTGCAATCTCGCATATTTTTTTTTGGCAGGAGTGGATAGCTACTTTGTTCATGATTATGTGCTTGTTAGAGATTTCTGTACTTATTATATATGTTACCTCTAAAGATAAAGATCAAGTTTGATGATTAATCCACCAGAGCTTTGGGCAACAATCAAGTTGGGTATTACAGATCTTTATGCTCTAACTTGAGGTATTAGAAGTTGGGTATTAGAAATGTATATACGTGTGTATTGGGGCTATAAAACAGTGCAGTTTGTATTTCTTAAATATAAATACTCAATTATAATTAATAAAATCATCTTTCCCCCAATTTTACAATATGATTTTTTCGAAGAATTATCCGTATTACCTATTCAATATCAAATGCCTAAAAAATTTGTAAGGTATAGGCTTAATTGCCATTTTGACCGTCTACCTTTTCAAAAAGACCCAAATAAACTCTCTAACTTTTTTTAAGGACAAATAAATCCATTATTGACCCAATTGATCCTTTTTTGACGGAATTCTCAACAGAACCGTTAAGTGTCTGACGTGGAAAATTCACAACGGAACCGCTGCACATATTGTACTTAAATTCAGGGAAAAAAAGAACTCTTTTGGACTCTATCCTTTTCAAAATGGCCAAATAAGCCCTCCACCTTTTTCAAAATGACCAAATAAGCCCTCTAACTTTTTTTTTTCAATAAATGACATGTGGGGCCCACATATTTGACCGGAGAAGTCACGTGAGACACTTAACGGTTCCGTTAAAATTCCATAAAAAAAGCCAATTTGGGTCAAATTCAAAAGGTAGAGGATTTATTTGTCCTTAAAAAAACTAAAGGGCTTATTTAGTTGTTTTGAAAAAGCTAGAGGGCGAAAAGACTATTTAAGCCGTAAGGTATATATTCATCAGTTTTTTTATTTGGCTTAATGTAAAAAAAGGCCCTTGAACTTTCCGTCAACGGTCAATTAAGCCCATGAGCTTCAATTTTGGACAAATAAGCCCCTAAACCACCAATTTTAGCCAAATCCACCCTTTAACTCTCAAATTTGTCCAGATAAGTCCTTCTGCTATGAGAAAAGTCATGCCAACATGTGACGTGGCCTGAAAATGCCGCGTTAGCTTAGGGTAAATTTTCAGGAAAAAATTAAAAAAAAAATCTGAATTCTTTGTAAGAAAATTTATTTTGATGCCACCAGTCATTTAATTTTAAAAAGTTTTTTTCATTTTCAGAAAATTTATCATAAATTGACGGGGTTTTTTCAGGCCACGTGACATACTGGCATGGCTTTTTTTCATAGAAGAAGGGATAATTTGGCCAAAATTGGTAGTGCAGGGGCTTATTTGTTTAAAATTGTTAGTTTAAAGGCTTATTTGGCCAAAATTGAAGTTTATGGGCTTATTTGACCATTGGTGGAAAGTTCAAGGACCTTTTTTTTACATTAAGCCTTTTTTGGAGTTATTATTTGATACACTATGTAGTTTTTGGACTCCACCAACGGATTCAAAGGTTGATAAGTACCCCATTTCAGAATTAATTAGATTTTTAATAATTCAATCTAGTCCCTAAGGGGATACATCTCATCCTTCTAGACCCGCACATGCATTATGCTAAACTCTACTAACAGTGTATTAAATAATTTTTTGTTTTTTTTAACAGAAATTAAAAAACTAAGCCCACATATATTATTCCAAATCAGTATTGTTGGCGCGTAGACATAGTCCCCGGGGGAAGGGAGGAGATGGCTTCTTATCTTTAACTTGTAGCATTTTTCTTTTTAGGGTTAACTTGTAGCATTTTAATTATAAGAAATATATATATACAGCTTTTCCACCTTTCAATTGCTAGAAAGTTAGAAAAGAAGTCTGCATCAGTGCATTATCAATGTTTCGATTTTATTGCATCACATGTATATTATACACTATTTTAGTGATGGGTTATGGAAAATTTTAAATATTTTAATTTTAATTAAAAAGTATGACATCATGCCCCTATTACAAGAACAAAACTAATTTTGCTACTCCATTTTCTAATAATATATCTTCATGATAATCTAATTTGCTGGCGGCTTCATACATATATAACATAACATAACATATATTAAAGTTGAAAATGAAATTACCTTTTTGTCCAGCTATAAGATACACCATATTCACCTAAAAATAAATTGTCAGGGGTATTTCAGTACTTTCATACTCGGTATTTTCGTTATTATTATTAATTGTTGAGGGCGTTTTAGGAACTTTAGGATAAAGTTACTATTTGGTGGATCCTACTCTCAATAAACAAATTTTTTTTGTTGGATTTTTTATCAAATAATTCTCATACTTTTATGCTTTATGCTATTTTATCCTTTACAATTATGGGTTGGACGATTCAATGTTTCGGCTTTAATTCTTTTATTTTTTATTTAGTTTGTCTGATCAAGGTGACTTAAGTGTCTATCTAAAGGTAATTTAATGATCTATAACTTTCATGTAACACTCAAAAACCAATTCGAATGTTTTGATTCTAAAAAATACTACTGAAATTTAATGGTCTCGATTACCGGTCTATCTAATATTGTATAATTTTTCGGTCCACTTGCCCGATTGAGGTTTTCAAGTGTCGGTTAAGATGCACAACATTCACCTAAGAACAAAATTGTCAGGGGTATTTCAGTACTTTCATACTCGGTATTTTCGTTATTATTATAAATTGTTGAGGGCGTTTTGGGAACTTTAGGATAAAGTTACTATTTGGTGGGTCCCACTCTCAATAAAAAAATATTTTTTGTTGGATTATTTATCAAATAAGTCTCATACTTTTATGCTTTATGCTATTTAATCCTTTACAATTATGGGTTGGAGTTGGACGATTGAATGTTTCGGCTTTAATTCTTTTATTTTTTATTATGTTTATCCGATCAAGGTGATTTAAGTGTCTATCTAAAGGTAATTTAATGATCTACAACTTTCATGTAACACTCAAAAACCAATTCGAATGTTTTGATTCTAAAAAGTGCTTCTGAAATTTTATGGTCTCGATTAACGGTCTATCTAATATTGTATAATTTTCGTTCTATCTGAAATTTTTGGACGATTGAGGTTGTTCAAGTGTCGGTTAAAAGCTTATTGTGCGATTTACAACTTTCGTGCAGGGTCTAAAAGCTTAATTTGAATAATAAGTTTCGTGGAGAGTTCAAGAGGGAATTTTTATGTTTGTTCTCCATAAACAAATATTTTTTTCCCAGGATTATTTATCAAATGACCCCCATAGTTTTATGCTTTATGCTATTTAATCCTTTACAAATTCTGGGTTGGACGCTTTAACACTTCGGCTTTAATTCTTTTTACTTCGGCTTTAATTTTTCTTTACTGATAACTCTTTTTTTTACTCTTTACCCTTTACCATTTTTTCTTCACTGATTACTCTTTACCGTTTTTCTTTACTAATTACTCTTCATTCTTTACCATTTTTCTTTACTGATTACTATTTACCATTTTTTTCTTTACTGATTACTCTTTACCTTACTCTTTACCATTTTTTCTTTACTGATTACTCTTTACTTTTTACTCTTTACCATTTTTCTTTACTAATTACTCAACATTCTTTACCATTTTTCTTTACTGATTATTCTTTACTTTTTACCACTTTTCTTTTACTAATTACTCTTTACTTTTTACATTTTACTGTTTAATATTTTACTTTTTACCATTTTACTCTTTATTGATTGCCTTTTCACATTTTACTGATTACCATTTGACTTCTTACTGATTTCAATTACTCTTTGTTGATTATTATTGCTCCTTTCTTACTCTTTTTACTGGATATTGTTTCCTACTCTTTTTACTGATGACTCTTTTCTTACTCTTTTTACTGAATACTGTTTCTTACTCTTTTTATTGATTACTGATTACCAATTTACTATGAATTGAATTACCGGTTACCCTTGTACTTCTCTGACTGACCCCCCATTCTCCTTCCTTTTCTTTTTAGATTTTTCCTCTATGATTCTTAATTTATTGATATACTAGACTCTTAAATGCATGGATGAACATGATACATGAAATTCCAATTTGAGATTTGTTACCCATTCTTTATACGAGGAAGCCCTTTAGACACCGCCCAATAAATGGTAAATGTCTTTTGGAATTTTCCAAGCCTCCGGGAAAAGGCGAGCAAACTCAGACACGCATGAATGAGCCGCCCACCTTTCCCATCACAGGATCATTTTGATTTAAAGCTACATGACAAATTACAATTGCGACAATTATGAAGGAAATAAATATGATGCACATTCTCAACTATCCTTTTCCATTTTTGATCTTTTTTTTCCACCCATTTGGTTTTGAACTAAATTAATGTCTAGACTTTTCCTTCATTTTGATCAAGTGATTCTAAATTCCCAATTATTGAAAAATTAAAACCTAATTTAACTTCTAAAATTACTTAATTAAATTAACCTAAACAGTAAACACAAAAGTCAAGTCAATTAGACCCTAAATTGAATTAAATTCGGACTATGAGGGACCTATATGAACACGCTCACAGTTCCATGCTTTATGTGAATCAAAAAGCAAACAAGAGGACTCAATTGAACTAAAATAAAGTATTAAATTAAAAGGAGTCGGAAATGTACCCCATGAAGCTCAGAACGGCAGCGTTTCGCTTACTTACTTTTATTTTCTTTTTCTTTTCTTCCTCCCCTTCTTCTTCACCTAAACTAAACCTAGCTCCTACTTCTCATTTCAGCGCCGCTTCCCCTCTTCTTAACACAGCGCCGCCTCTTGTCACAACATGCGGGTCCGGGGTCCGAACCCTGCCACTAACGACTTGAGAAAAGGGAGTCGCCACTAATCAATTTTAGGGTGTGATTAGTCACCTGATTGACCTAGCTAGCTTAATGAGGACCAAGGCTTGGCGAGGGACCCACTAAACCTATAGGCCCGGTCTTTGCAATCTAGTTCTAAGTCCGGAAGTCAATTACGTTTGGGGAAGGATTAGCACCCCCAAACGCCCGTCAAGTGACGGTACCTCTAATCTAATCAAGATCTAATATGGGTCTGAAATAAAATATGCTTTTGACTTTAATCTCATATTTTTTTTTGTCTTTTCTTGTGTTTAAGGGTAATTGAACCTTTTATTACTCTTTGAAAACCAATAATAAAAAATGAATTTTGGACTTGTACAATTGAAGGAAACAAAAATGAACTTGCCTTTCGCCCGGAAAAGGCATTTTGGGAAATGGCAGGTAAGAATAAATACCTTCCGTCCGGGAAGGGCGTTTTGGGAAATAGCAAGTAAAGATAACGGCTTCCGTTCGGGAAGGGCGTTTTGGGAAATAGCAAGCAAACATAATTGGCTTCCGTCTGGGAAGGGCGCTTTGGGAGATAGCAAGTAAAAATGAATGGCTTCCGTCTGGGAAGGGCGCTTTGGGAGATAGCAAGTAAAGATGAATGGCTTCCGTCTAGGAATGGCGCTTTGGGAAATAGCAGTAAAGATGAATGGCTTCCGTCTGGGAAGGGCGTTTTGGGAAATAGCAAGTAAAGATGAATGGCTTCCATCTGGGAAGGGCGTTTTGGGAAATAGCAAGGAAAGATGAATGGCTTCCGTCTGGGAAGGGTGTTTTGGGAAATAGCAAGCAAAGATGAATGGCTTCCGTCTGGGAAGGGCGCTTTGGGAAATAGCAAGTAAAGATGAATGGCTTCCGTCTGGGAAGGGTGTTTTGGGAGATAGCAAGTAAAGATGAATGGCTTCCGTCTGGGAAGGGCGCTTTGGGAAATAGCAAGTAAAAATGAATGGCTTCCGTCTGGGAAGGGCGTTTTGGGAAAAAGTAGGTAAAGACTGAAAGCTGAAATGATTAAACTTTTGTTTCTGATTTTTTGAATGTTCATTTCTTTGGGATCAAATTCTTCTATTTTCTTTGTTTGAGTTTTAATTTCCCACTTTTTATGTTATGCTTCATTACCTTAAAGTTCAATTAACGGACAAAAATGCGTGCAATGCATGATCTGGTCTTATTTTAACTGATTGGTAAAGAGCCGTTTACTCGAATAATTTTGGAGGACCCTTCCCACGCATTATGGGGGTATCCACGAAAGTATCTGATCTCGGAGCAGACCTTGGGAGGTCGTGCCCGAGCACAATTACCCAAGATCCACCCATCATAGTTAAAAACGGTATTTACCAATCTTAACAATTTTTGTGTCGTGTATGACAACACAAATATAGGTAAATGATTTTCTAAATTACTCTCAATTATTTCTTTAAAATTAAACTTAATCTTAATCTTCTAAAAAAAAAAAACTTAATCTTCTAAAAACCTAAAGTTTATTAAATTGTTCAAAGTTAAACTAAATTACTAAATTAATTTAAATCTAGCATTTTTACCTTTATTAATTTATTGCAAAGTAAATTAAATCTTAAGGTTAAGCCTTTAATTGGAACAAATCTAAACGTTAGGGACCAAATTAAACTAAATCTAGGGACTAGTCTGAATTAACTAACAGAGAGCATCCTAAATCAGGGACCATGCTGAACGTGGATACAAACTACGGCCTTTATTTGAATTACTTGATGACTAATGGGATTTAAATGCATAAATTAAAATTTTAATTAAAAGATATTGGAAACCTTACCTGAATTATAAACCCTCCGATTTCTTTCTTCTTCTTCCTCCTTAACCAAAACCGAACCCTAGCCTTTGATGAACCTCAATAGCGTCGCCTCCACTCTTTTATTCACCATCGTCGTCAACGTTCTCACCGTCGTCGGCCTTAAACTTCATCGTCGACACGCTCCTCTGTTTCCTTTCCATGGCTTTGTCTTTCTCTTCCTTTCGCTCATCACCACTCAATAAACCCTAGCAGTTGCAGCCCCTTTTCAATGGCTAAATCCTGCCTCAAACAAGCTAAGAGATCTTACCCTTCAAACCTCATCGATCAATTTCTTGATAAGCTTCTCAAATCAAAGAAACCCCAATTTTGAAACCCTAGAACCTTTAAGTGTTTCTTGTTGTTTTTTTCTTTGGATTCAATCCGCAGAGAACGGCGGAGATCGATGCCTCTCTTTTGATTGAGGGAGTTCTTTTTACAGAGAGATATGAGAGTTTGTCGATTTCCGAAGAGAAAATTACAGTGAAAGAGTCAAGCTTGATTGAAGAAAGAGAGAGTAAGCATTTGATTCTGTGTGGGGCGAGAATCTATGTGTGAATGAATTCAATGAGTGATGAGAGTTTCATGGATGAAAGAGTCGACTTGAGAGATCGGCCAGAGAAAGGATTTTCGGTGCGTCCTTTAAAAATGGCAGCTTGAGAGTGTGTTCCTGAGAGAGTGAAGAAAGAGGGATCTTTGTTAGAGAGAGATCAATTTTTTCATATCCGAGGGAGAGAAATCATGATCGAAGAAAGAGAGTTTCCCTCAATCCCTCTATCTTCACCAAACGGTTTTCAAACCCAAGCCTCCCTCCTACAGGCCCCAAAACCGGACCTCAAATCACCAAATCCCGGCGGCCTAGCCACCCGAAAATATTGAACTTTGGAAGGAGAAAATGAAGGTTATAGGCGAATAGGAGGAGAAGGGAATCGAGAAAAAACTACTCCAAGAAAGAAAGGTAAGCTTATTCTATCCCTCAACTTTTTGTTTTTTTTTTTTTTATGTTTTTTTGTATCTTTCTGTATTTTTTGTTGCAAACTCCCTGATGAACTATGAACCCTAAAGAAGCTAAAAACTGATGAACCATTTTTTTCAAAAACCTTCTGTTGAATCACTCTCTATGTATCTATATTGAATGCTCCTCTTAAAGAAAAAAAAAACCTCTCCCCTGAACTCACACTGTAAACCCCCCTTCCTTCCTTTTCCAAGGTGCTAGTGAACACTGTTTTTATACCTCTCCTCCTCCATAAGAATCTTCACCCTCCATCCTCTCTATTCTTAATCTAATGGCTAGATAGCCTTCTTTGTCCTAAACCCGAATTCCTTTTTTCTCCTTTTAGGTCCTTTTAGGGTGAGCTTTATATTTTCTGCAATTCCCATATTTAGGGCGTTTATTGCCCTTGGTTTGTCCGATTTCCTTTAGGTTTGTTGTTTTCTGCATTTTGTTTGAGTTTGGTAGTTGGGTGTGCCGATTGGTGGCAATGTGTAAGGGTGTGTAACAGGGTCTGTTTGCAGACCTGCAATTGGCCAGTTTTGTTTGTCATGTATGCTCCCACTTTGCAATTTAATTTTGCTGTCTTTCACTCTTGCAGGTACAGAGCGTGGGGAGTTGGCTGATCCATGGTAATTCTCTCTACTACTTTTGTCTACTTGTGATGGCTAGCTGGCCAATGAGGAGCTTAAAACAAGACTTGGAAGGCAATTACCTCTTTCCCACTTTTCTTTTTCTCTTTATTTATGTATGATGCCGGTATATTGGAATGCAAATGGACCTGAACACATGTATACATGCTCTGTTTTTTGTATTTTCAATGTCCATGAATTCAATGTGAAGTTAAAATGCTAGATGATGGCTAGGAATGGTACTGAATTCAAATATTGTGTTGTTCTGCGATGAATATGCTGGCTAAATCATGGCTAATGAAAATGCAAGTGTTTATACTGCTGAATTGGGATATTGATTGAAATGCAAGTGCATATGTCGCTGAATTAATGCAAAGAGTGTCCTGTTTTAGCAAATGCTTTGTATGAAGTGACATGGAATGGATGATATGCTGGAATGGGAACATTTATGGATGGAAATGCAGGAGCATGGTGAATGTGATTTTACCAAATGCATGTTGCTCACAAGTCGTGTTTCATTTGGTCATCTAACAAGAAAGGACAAGAGGCAAGCACTGTCAGGAGAAATGACAAAGTGAGGGGCTGTTTTGAATCTGAGGGGCATCGAACAGGAGGAAGTCAAAAGAAGCCAATTTTTACATTTTTGTATTTTCCCCCTTTTTTTTGGATATGTACGTAACAGAAAAATGTAATAATCTTTTTGGTATCTTTGAATTTGTAGAAAGAAAATCAAATGTATACTTTTTGAATAAAGAACAGAGATGTCAAAATAACCTAGAAGAGATATACCCTATAAGGAGAAGTCCAACAACTAAAGCCTAAATACAAACCCAAAGTCGATATGTCTACTTTCAAGCCCAAAGTTAGAATGTCCAAGTGCAATGTAAAACTTATCAATCTATGCAACAATGCAATCTAATAAGACAACAGAAGATAATGTAATTTGGACATAAATAAAACAAAAAAAGAAAATATTGAAAATATTTTTGAGCTTTTTTTTCTTTTGGATTTCGAATGCTAAAACCTAAATGTTAATTTTGAATAGCTTTAATAAATGGACTTTCTACCAAGATGTTAAAATGAACTACT
>AWWV01006098.1:0-16811 GCA_001974805.1 Corchorus capsularis | reverse complement strand
TCGTCTTTGGGTAAAAGATTGAATCTTTAGAGTGATTAGTAAATAAAGCTTTAATCTTTGAATGAAAATTGAATTTTTAAGTAATTAGTAAATAAAATGTCACCCTTTGAATTAGAAGTTTAAACTTTTTAGACCATTAGTAAATAAATTGATTAGTTTTTGAAAGAAAAATGTTTGGAAGGATAGATTAAAGTAAGATAAGATTAAGTGAAATTTAAAACCTAAGCATGTGTTAATCAAGTTTAAACCTTTTAACTTTATGGATTTAATCATTATGCTTATTTATTTTACCTTTGCTTTGTTATTTTTTGGGCCTCCATATTTGTTACGATTGAGTGTGTTGACATGTTTTGGATTTCTGTTATATTTGAGCCTTGCGCTTGGACGATATTTAGGGTTTAGAAGCCTGACTATCTTAATCCGGTCTAAGTTTGAATAAAAATAAGGTTTAGAAGTTAGCATTAGTTGCATGTGCATCCATATTTAAATTCTAAGACTGTACTGTTGTTGTCATGATCATAAGACTGAATTAAAATGATTCCCGTGAAGGGAAAGGAGGGCGGCTCATTCATGCGTGTCTGAGTTTGCTCGACTTCTCCCGGAGGCTTGGAAATTTCCGGAGGTCGTCTACCATTTATTGGGAGGCGGCCGAAGGTGTTCCTCGTATAATTGATGGGTAATTAAGTTTAAAAAGAATCCCATGCATCATATGCATCCACGCATTTCGAACAGTAAAGTAGTGAAAGGGGGCAATCAGTAATTAAGTAAAAAGAGATTAATCATGAGTCAAAGTAGCAGTAATCAGTAAATCAGTAATTAAGTAAAAAGAGATTAATTAGAGTTAAGGTAATAGTAATCAGTAATCAGGTAAAAGATAGTAATCGCTAAATTGATAGGCAAGGTAAGAGATTAATCGGTAATTAAAGAGTTAAAGGTAAAAATGGTAATCAGTGAATCGATAATTAAGAGTTAAAGTGATCATAATTAAGAGTTGAGTGGTTAATTAGTAAATTGATGATAAAAAAGGGAGTAAAATTAGTAATCAGTAATTAAGAAAGGAAGCAAAAGAGACTGATAAGTAAGTTAAGAAGAGATCGATAATTAAAGTGGTAATTAAGATTCAAAGTAAGAGAGCAGAAGAATAGCATGCAATCAGTAAAAAGCAAAAAGTATCTGAAAGGGTAAAATGATAGTTAGTAAGAGTAAAAGGTAATCATTAAAAAGTAAGAAGGTAATCAACAAGAGTGAAATAATAGTCAGTAAAAAAGTAAAATAATTAATCAGTAAGAGTAAAAAAAAAAAAGTAACAAGTAAGAAGTAAAAGGAAATCAGTAAGAATGAAAAGGTGATCAGTAAAGAGTAAAAAGCTAATCAGTAAGAAATAAAAAGGTAATCAGTAAAAAGCAAAAGACAATCAGTAAAAAGTAAAAGAGTAATCAGTAAAAAAGGGAGCAGAAAATGGTAATCAGTAAAAGAGTAAGAAGGTAATCAACAAAGAGTAAAATAGTAATCAGTAAAAGAAAACCAGTAAGAGTAAAATAGTAACCAGTAAGAGCAAAGTGATAATTAGTAAGAGTCAAATAGTAATCAGTAAGAGTAAAGGGTGATCAGTAATTCAAAGAGTAAAATGGTAGTCAGTATAAGAAAAAAGGAGAGTAAAAAGTGGTAATAAATAAAAGAGAGTAAGAAAAGAGTAATTGGTAAAAAGAGTAAGAAAAGAGTAAAAAATGATATTGGTAAAAAGAGTAAGAAAAGAGTAAAAAATGATAAAAGTAGCAAAAGAAATTAAAAATGCTAATCAGTAAGAAGAGGATAATTATTAAATATGACAATTAATCTGTTAAGTTAGTAATTTAGTTAGTATAAAAGAGTCAAATGGCATGAATATTAAAGATAGAAAACAACCAAATATGAAAACCCATGGTTAAGTCTAGACTAGTCAGTGCCGTCTTTTGACGGGCGTTGTGGGGGTGCTAATCCTTCCCCACATGTACCCGACTCCCGAACCCATTAGGACTCTGGTTAGAAGACCGTTTATTAGGTTTAGTGTTACCTTCGCCAAGCTTAGGTTAACATTAAGCTTAATAATCTGATAGGTGGCTAATCACACCTAGGCTAAAAAAGATTAGTGGCGACTCCCTGTTAGTTTTTAGTTCTTTAAGTCGTTAAACGGTAGGATTCGGAGACCCCGGACCCGGACGTTGCGACACTACTACATTTAAGAAACTGGCTTCGGACTAACTACCAACTTCCAAGTTCTTACTAAAAAAATTATAGTTAGACTTAGATGATAATGTTTTGTATAATCAAGGAGGTTTGGCCTACAATGATGGTGATGTTTAGCAAATTATAGCTTCCTTACCTAATTTTCACTATTAGTACTACATTGTTGATGATAATAATACTTATTATTATGTCCTCGAGGGGACACCCCAGTGGTTAAAGCTTGAGACTTCTTGTGGGAGGTGTTGGGTTCGAATCCTGGGATGGACGGGGTGGGATTATGGGAAAGGAGAGGGCTACCTTCTATTGTGTAGTCCATTTCAATATCATATCCATGAGTAACAAAAAATAATACTTATTATTATAATTAATCTAGGATTAATTATTTGATTATTATTAAGTTAGCTAACTTAGCTTAAAGAGATTAGGCAACATATCCCGTCAACTATATCCAAAATTACATTCTTTTTTGTTTTTTGAAACATGGTGGTAATCTTGTTTTCGTCAATATTAAGTAGATTCACTGGTACAATCCCCAAGTCCTTCGGTCAGTTTTTGTTTTGTTTTGTTTTTCGTTTTTTCCCCACCTTTGGTCAGTTTTATTGAAAATGAATTGATATCTCAAAAAAAAAAAAATGGCCAGACATCTCAAATTTGATAATCAATTTATTTCCGAGTATCCAAAGGAAAAAAAAATTGAAATTCAATCTGCTTATAGCCTGTATAATATATAATAATATATGGGAAAAGAGGAAAACAAATGTGATGATTAAAGGGAAATAAAATAGCTGGCGAAAAAAAAAGGGAAATAAAATAAATAAGGAGGCAATTGAGTCTGACGAGGTTCGACTTTAGATAATGTAAATATTGACAAAAAATATTGAACTCTGTAGTCAGGCGTTACATGTACATATAAAAAGGTACATTTTCTCACTGTTCCAACAAAAGAGATGGAGTCCCACAAAGAACGATGTTAACAAAATAAATGATGAAATTTGAAAATGAAGGAAACTTAGATGAAGGAAGCCTTCAATGAAAAGCAGCTTCTCAACATCCCATATGGAAGCCTCTATAATATTATATTATAGTAAAATTACACAAATGAAAAGAAAAAGATAAAAAAATAATTACTACTATGAATTTGTTTCCTGGGAAATTCTATGCCATCCCAACAAAGCTCAAAGCTTTAAACTAGATGTACATGGGATCTTTCTTTGTCTTCACTAGGTAGTTTTATAATCTAAGATGAGTGCCAAAGCGCTATCAAGTTACCGCAATGCACTCCAAAAAAATGAATCAATTAAATCAAAAAAGAATGTGGTGAAAAATTTGAGAAGCTACCCTGTTTTATGTCTTAAGTTTCTTTAAGGGTTGATCCGAATCCTCACTGCATCCAACTCTGGAACGTGTTGTCCCTTGATTTGTTGACGGAGCCTCTCTATCCTACAGTACCATAAAAAGGGGAGAATTAGGATGTATTTCTTGGTTTCATTGGTAAAAATTAAAGAAGATGATAAATAATTCAAGTGAAAGTTCTAATAATGAATGGAAAAAACTAGAATAATAATCCAAAGGCAACCTTGTGTGTGGATGTTGGAGCCGTAGGCCTACTATTAGATCGCTTTCCGAGCTCTATTTGCACCGAGATGCTGGCATGTGACAAATCCACTCCAGATGTCTGTAGTGCTTGTGTTAGAGTATTCAACAACCTGTCAAAAACAACCATCAATCAATACATTCTATATTTCCTTAAAGGAGGCCTGCAAAAATTTTCTGTCTAAATTGTAACTGCTTCTTCCATGAAAATAAAATAGGTCAGTTTTCTTCACAAAGCCAGGTGAGATCGATCACAAGAAAAAAAAAAATCATTCCAGTCATTCTCTGATATCTCTCTTGGTATGCGCAACGATTCACACCAATCATGAATCATTCAAGACTTCAAGTCATGATAAAATTAATGGAGATGCTGATGATCCAAACATAGCAACTATAAGAATTAAGATAATGACATCATATGCTGAAGATTCCTACTTGAGAAATGTTTGAGATCTTGTACTTGAATATAGGCAGTAAACTGGGGTGCATAAAGGGATGGGAGAGGTTTATCTTGTAGTTTAAACCCAGTAACATCCAAAATATACAAACAATACCAATGGAAGAGAAAGATGAAGCATTCATCTTGCATTCAGAAAAAGTAGGCCAAGGGAGAAAAAGAGTGCATAAAAGGGAACTGGATACACAAGCCTCAGTTTTATACTCATAATGCCTAGAATTGTCAAAACACAGAATAGAAACTTCAAAATTATCTGATATAGATGCCATGGTAGTGCTTGTAAAACAGGGACAGACTAAATAGATGGAACAGTCTCACTTAAAGCATTGCAAACTATAGCTTCTCAAACTCTACATAGAAGTGATAAAGGCAATTAAGTTATGGTTTGCTTGTTTTATGTTCTCGAGGGCTGAATGCAGAACTGTTAAATCTTTAAAGAAAGTAAAACCTAAAGGTAATAAAGGAAAGAGTGAACAAATGAGAAGTCCAATTGTACTACTTACAAAGAAACATTACGCAGTATAAAGATAGTGAAAAATATGTTTAAAGAATGTGGTCAATTTAGTTAAGGATTGGCATTCTTTGTATATTGACACTCATGGGAAAAGACATAATGATGTTTTCGAATCATTAACGAATAAAATTGAAAGAAAAACTCAGACTGTCCAGGAAGATGCAAGCATCAAAGCATATAGAAAATATCAGATCATCTTCAAACAAAAATATAAATAATAAGAACTCACCCTTGCGAATATACACTTGAGATGCTAATTGTTCCACCTTCAATTGTCAGCTCCTGTTCTTTCAGCTTTTCACTTGGAAGAGTGCCATCAGTAGTGAAGGATCCACTATGACATGGTAGAGATTGAGGCTGAGATGCACTGTTCTCTGCATCAGATGGGAGTCTAGGTGCAAGTTGAGCTGCTGCACCTGTACTCTGGGCAGAACTGAAGAAGTTTGGCTGTAGTGACACGGGAAATGGCATTGTCTTATTCACCATTCCAGGACGAGGGTCTATTGCTCTGAAGGCAGTAGCTGCACTCATATCTGATTCAATAGGGTTCTTTGCACTTCCAGGAATGGTAGGAGCACCAGCGATATTTTTCTCATCAAACTTTGCAGAAAAAACTAAGGCAGGAGCAGACACACCATTTATGGCTCGAGATTGATCAGCATAATTATCTGTTGGCCTGTGGTTGTTTCTCTGTTTCAAACAAGGCTTGATGATTAGTCATTAAAAAATAACCTTATGTTTAAAAAATGTAATACCAAAAAGGATAAAGAAGCATAATCTGATAAGCATTTCTTAATCAATATAGAGCCAAAGTATAAAATTTACCCATGGCATTGATTTTGCAGTTTCATGGCTCCATCCTTGATATGTTCCCTCATACTTATGTACTTTTTCCTGTAAAAACTGGATATACTCGATAACCTATGAGAAGATAAGACAAAAAATTGTTAAAAATTGGAAAAGTATAGATAAAAAAGTATAAATAATATATATTGGATGAAATCTATGTACCTCTAATAAGAATGAGGCCTTATCTCTCTTCTGGTCACTATGAGGAATGAGATCTCTCAACATCTGAAATCTGCAAAAGAATTAGCTAGATTTTAGTATCTGATGATGATTTTGCAACACAACATTTCTGCTTTTTAGTTATTAAACATCATTTCATTTCCACTTTCATTTTGAGAAAGTCTCTCAAATTAACATTATTCATAACATAGAAATGCACAGGACATTTCCCCTCATATAACATCAGGATTCAGAACCCTTATGTGAAACAAAGGACTATTTTTCATGAATCATAGCTTCCTTCTTTGATGCATTTTATAGAACAGAAAAACCTATCACAAAAATGAACATGGACATGGGTATGGGAAATTTACTGTGTAAAAAATTTATTAACTTTCCAGTTTCCAGACAGGCCACAATCTCAATTAATAACTAGAAAGCAAAACCAGAGTTTCAGTATTCTTCAAACTGTTTTCGACTTAATACAAATAAAAACATTCAACACGAGTAATCAAGCAGAAGAGAAAAACGCCAAATGAAAAACAAATAGGTTGACAAATATCAAACGTGAAGCAGGTTTGATTAGAGTTACTTGCCTGTCATTAATTTTACTCCTCCTCCGCTGCTCAGTAGCCGAATGTTTAGACCTTGGGGTATTGGCCTTCTGGTCTTGTGCGCTCTTTCCATCCACTTTTACTCTTAATTCTCCTGAAAAAAGAAGCAAAAATAATAAGCCAAGGAAATACTTCAGTAAATCTTAGTAACATACTAAAACATTGCTGTGCCAAATCCTAATATCTTATATGCATAACAAAACCAACAAACATTTTAATTTTAGTACATCAATACACCAGCATTTAAGTAGTAAAATCCAAGAAAAATGGAATTACCTTTACTATGGGTAGTAGTAGAACTCTCTTTCTTGAGAACAAAATCTTCATCTTCTTCACAATCATCATCATGTGCACTACCCTTTGCCGATGTTATCATTTCCATGAAGCTTTGGCTTTTCTGCTTTGATGATGGCCTGTCATTGAGATCACCCAAGATACCCCTTGGTTAGATTTTACCCTTTAAAAGAAAAAAAAATACACAAAAGAAACAAAAATAGAAAGTGACTGACTGAGAGGAAGAAAGAGAGCTGAAACTGTTGCGATGGTTGTTGGTTGACGACTGCGACGGCCTCTCCAACGACGAGGTGGCCCATTGCCCCACCTTCCCCGCTGCTTCTGTCAAAAGGTAGCCGCCAAAACTACTTTCAGTTAAATGACTTAACTAACACAGCCTGGGCTGGGCCGGATAAAACTTAGGAGCATTAGCCCTAGCCCAGCGGCCTTTGTTCATTTTCATGAAAACATAAATATTTTAAACCTAAACGACCAATTAATGGAAGTATATGGTTAAATCATAAACCCTATTCTCTAACAAAATATAGTATAAGATTCAAGGCTCAAATAACCTATTACCTATCTTCTCTTTGTTACTCAAATATACAAATATTAAAAAAAAAAAAAAAACAAAAAAGCCTTTCAAGCCTCTATGTTTGACCAATATGATAAGGACTTGACCTCAAAAAAAAAAAAAAAAAATAGACAAGGACTTAATTGTTTATACCCTTATTTGATTTTTCTTAGATTTACTACTCATTTTTTAAATCTTAAATTTATTAAATTGGAATTGTCGATTAAGGTTCCAATCAAGTGAAGTTTTACAGGATAAACACAAATTCTTAGACCATAGTGATAAAGAGAAAAGTAACTGAATTACTGAGACCAACATTATACTTTAGTTTGAATTGATCAAAGGACAAAATATGATCACCGGACTATGTGTATGTTATAGTATTGGTTTTTCATATAATAAACACAAAATTATCAAAGATGAAAATAAAATATAAAAAGAGTAAAGAACAATTTTTTTTAGGGAAAAAAAAGTAAGAACAATTAGTTGCTAAACAGAGAGATGGATTTATAGTTCTTAACTACCATGTGTAACCCTAAAACACCCTTGTGGTATCTAATTAAAATAGTTGGTAATGCTATAATAATAATCTAATGTGGAAGTCTGGTTTAATATAAACAGGTAAACATGTTGAGTTTAACTTTCTTTTTTTGGTACATTAGCAAATTCTTGCAAGGAAGAAAATTTTTATATTCATGCCAATGCTAAAGAGTCGTGGCTGATCTAGTTTTTCTGCCAACCTAACTTAGACTATCAGGAAAGGAAAGAAAGTACTCCCAGTTAGAGAAACTTTGCTGCTCCATCCTGACTCACTTAATCGCTTACCTAATTACTACTATCTTTCAGTGAACTTGATTTTCACTGTATTTTCAAATCCATGCATAAAAGTTCATCAGTAGAGACTAGAACATCTGGTCAGTTACTTAATTGGCAGCTTGTATGCTACGCAAAACTCCACTCACTAACCTCAAATCATAGCTATGACTTTGCATGCGCATGCAAATGATTAAATTTATGAAAACTTTGGACACATAATTGTCGAATTATAATAAGAAAACTTGCAGTACCTCTTACAGCAGGTGTTTCCCCGGCATTCTCCTTCCCTGTCTTTCCCTTCTTTCCTGCAGATTCTTCCCACAAAGTGAAACCACTTCCGGTGTAAGAACTGCAGTTTGAGTTTTCGTCATTTCTCTCATTACTACTCCCTTGAGCTACATTAAATATTGCCCCCTCTGCTTTTGGAACCCTAGGATTAAAATAAGAAACGTGGCTTATGCTGTAAGTTCCAATTCCACCAGGGAGAATATGTTCCACAGAAGGAGGCGGTGCCGGCGGTGGCGGCTTTTCGGCAGCTCCTACCTCCACCGGTGTTTCCTCTTTAGCAATTGTCTTCCCTATTCGATCTAGTTGAAGGAAATCATGAGTTTTAAGATAACCGCCTGCTTATTCAGTTATTTGTACACATCCAACAAACAAAAGGAAAGTTAGAACTTAGAATGTGAGAGAGACCATGCCCTTTCTACTTCTAGTGATCTAGAGCATACATAATGGTAGAGAATAACCATGGCAAAGCTCTGGTAAGTAAGAAAGAAATACTTATTAATTAACCTTGTGCTTTTTGTTGGTGTTGCCTTTGGTGGCATTTACGTAATCAAAGTAACAGATCACTAACACTAGGTACAAAAAGTTAAAAAGGAAAATTATACTGACAACATGGTTGTTATGTCTATGTAATTCTCGACAAGCAAGCATTACTTCTTTGTTTGTATTTTTGTATTTTGCATGAGCCGAATAATAATAATGATCAATTTCATGCTTAAAAAATGGGTAACACTAATAATAATAATACTATAAGAATATGAATAATTGGAATTAAATTTTCATTTGTCTTCTAGAAGGCGTACGTAAGGCTTATAAGTATTTGAAAAATAATGAAAAAAAAAAAAACTCGGTTCAAAATCAAATACAGCTCAAAAACAGCTTAATTAAAGATATCTTGACCCACTCCATCTCCATTACTTTCACGTGAAAGTCATCCTCATGAAAACGGTCTGGGTTGGTGTTGAATTATTATAATTACACATTATAATAATAATAATAATAATGTATACTAATCCGATAGATATAAGAATCATAAAAAAGCACATAATTATTATTTATATTGTTATGTTTATAAATTTTGGTGTAAGAAAATTACAAGTAGTCCACTAATCTAAAACCTTTTTCTTCTTAATTCTGGGCTTGGGTTTTATTTATAAGAGGAAATGAAAAAAGGAAGAAAATATTATAGGACGATGATGGGAAAAAGGCGAAGGATGAGCCGAGCGCGCGTGCGTGTGTAACAGTATTTGAGAAAAATGTGAGGGTGGTGATGTGAATCATGTGACTTGTCAAATCATTTCCATCTCCAAATCATGGGTCCCATCATTCCTCCCCCTTCCCCTCTTCTCTTCTCACCATCTTTTTTCTCTCTCATTTCAATTTCTTTTTATTTTACATATTTTTAGTATATTATTACTAATTTAATTTAATTTAATTTCTTAGAATGGGCCCATCCAAGGGTTCAATTGGCCCATGATCCATTCATTTGCAAAAAAATGCAGTCACGTGCACTACTCCAAATCGTGATCCATAATAAAACTCTAAAGATATTTATTTATATATTTCTCTCTTTTTTTCCCCTTTTTCTCTCTCACCCTCTTAACGTCATGTGTATAACAAATAGTGAGAATATATATATATATATATTTTCTATATATATTGTAATAAAAAAAATGAAATATAGACAAGAAAATTAACATAAAAATCCGGCCAAAAATAGACAAGAAAATTAAAAGAAGAAAATAGTAGTAATAATTTGTTTGTATTTATAAATAAATTTGGGATCTTAAAAATATAAGAAGGAAATTACCTTGAGAAGGTGGCCTTGGATCTTGTTGGAGGCTTGAATGACTGTACAGTGACAGAAAGTCATGCGTTGCTTTCCTTCCTGTTCAATACCAATACGCTATTACTCAACAATACTTATGTATAATAATAAATTAACTTCTCTTCTAGTAATTCACATTTCCTTAAAATTTTATTATCTAATTATCTGGAATTTATTTAATCTCGTAAAATGACAGTAAATCATTTTTCAAAGATATGGAAAATAAAGTGACGTAAAAATAGATTCAATTACCTTGGGTTCCGAAAGGACGGGATTGAGGGAGCTCCATGTATGCTTGTGTTGATTTGTGAGTGAAACTTTGGATCAGAAAATAAGTTGTGAGGAGCGGAGCGGAATTCGAATTCGCAGAGCTTCAACTGTAGAATTTGAAACAAGAAATGGAAAATTCTTCTATCCGATATTGGCTTTATCAGATCCGCTTCACGTCGAGAAACTAAATTCCGTCTACGGCTCCACCTGAGATCGGAGGCGCATTTACTCACAGCTTTCCGAATAATTTCTTCTTTAGAACCAAATTGACTTGAGATTCCGAAATTCTGAACCGTAATTAAGTTGGAAGCTTGAAAAGAAAATTTCTCTCCACTTTGTGTGTTTTTCTACGAAAAGAAATTCGACAATTTCAGGTCCGATCGAGAGATGTTTACCACTCGTTTAACAGGCGGAATCAGAATTTTCTTTTTCTGTTTCTTTTGTCACCGAATCTGCCACCAGAAAATACAACAAATCCAAAAACAAATTACTTTTGATTAAACCAACGTTGATTATGCAAAAATTGAATACCTTCATCAACTTAATTATGCAAATATATACTTATAATTCAAGTCCAAATTCGCAAACTAATTCCAAACCGCAATCCCAGAAGAAACTTTTCCATAAACAACGAAACAAGGAGAATAATTAATAGTAAGTACCTTGTTTGATCAGAATTGAAACGATTTGAACGTGGAAGTTGAGCGTCGACGGAAATGATTGAACCAACGAATTCCAAACACTCAAATAAACTCCAAAAGTAAACGTGTGTAATAATGCAGCTCCTTCGAAATTCCACCACCAAACCAACCAAAACAATTTTTTTTTTATTTTAATTCTCTTTTGTTATAGTAATCTTTTCTTTTTAATTTGTAGAGAAGAAGCAGTTGGGCAAAAGAAGAGGCTTTAGCTCGGAGAAAAAATGGAGTCTTTCTCTTTCTCTTTCCTTTTCTCTCTTGCGTTTTCTCTCAAGCGTCCGCTTTGCTTCAAAGATCTTTTTATACACTTTCTTTTTTGCATTCCTCTATTTCTTTGATGTTTCTAATTAATTAAAAAAATTTCAAAAAATAAGACCAGTTTCGATAACGGCGTTGATGTAACGACGTTGCGGCGGGGTTGACGCCGTTAGTTCTGAGGTTTACGGCTTCCTTACCTTTGATGGTTTTTCTTACTACTACTATTTTGATAATATGGAGTAAGTTTTAGTGTGATTTTGGGTGTGGCATTCTATGGATCACGGAACTCAATGAATTTAATTTGAGTTTTCTTGGGATTTTTTTTTAATTATTTTTTAATACGAGGGGAATATTTAATGATTTTGGCGATCCCGATTAATATTTTACTGGTGTCCTTTTGTCCAGCCGAAAACAGGAACATGGCTAAAGTGGCTAAATTGGAGTTTTTTTTTTATTTTTATTATATTTTAAAATAACACTTTAATAAATAAAAAAATAAAAAAAATTAGGGTTTCTACCTCTTATTTTCCGCCATCTGTAATTTTTTTTGGGTTGAGGGTGAGAGATGACACCACTTACTGGTATTTCAAAATACTATATACACATGTAAATAATAAGTATATATATATATAGATGGCTTTTGGGTTGATTATCTATGTATATCTATAAAATTTATAATCTATTTATAATAATTTATTAGAAACAGTAATTTAAAGGTGTTTTTGTTCATTGTAATTTCAAAAAGGATGGAGGAATATGTATTTAGTATTAGGAAAAGTAGTAGGAAGCAAGTGATCAATATATCCAAGAAGCTAGTGGCATCTATATATAAAATAAAAACACATAGATTGGCAGTTAGTGATGGATTAAGGAGAGAAAAAGCAACAAGATTTACGTAATTATATATATATCCGTGGAGAAAAGTAGCGAGTACAGCGATGATAAAGCGAAAAGATAGGAGGTCTCTGGAGATTGAAAACATATCTGCACAGCATGTGAAGGGCCAGCAAGCTTCACCCCATTTTTAGTTTCAGGGGCAGCCCCCACCCTACAATCCCCCCACTCATCCTCTATTCATACAACAAAATTGCCTCGCACGTGACTTACCAAAGAACACCCCGGACAATTTTATTCCTTCGATTAATATAGACGCATTATGGATTCCAATTATATAACATAACATAATAATTGGAAATCTCATTACAATCAAATATCTCTATATGTTCAATTAGGTTTCAGCTTATCAAAAAAAAAATTGTTCAATTAGGTTTAGTGGTTTACTATCTTAGTAAGTCCACATAAATAGACACAAAAATCCACATGTTTTGTACATGAAATGAGATTTAATTTGAACATGAACACAAGACCTCACACAATTCAGGTACAGTATATATACATGATTAATTCAAAGGTAAGCTAACAAGTTAATTGTAATTATTACATCATTTTTTTGAGATAATTATTACTACATCATTTTGAGATTTTACTAAGATGTATAATAATTTTTTTTTTTCCAGTTTGCATCGGGTTTAGCTTCATGCATTATGGAATGTATATGTAATCAAATTCAAATTCATTTGGATTTTAACCTGATAGTAATTTTTCTCAATTTAGTATGTACTTGTACTTGATAATAATTATTATATTGCATGACGATGTAATAGAAATGGGGGGAAATGGGTCACGTGAGGAGAAGAGGGGTAAAGTAAACTGAGAAGGGAGAGGAAGGTTGACTTGAGAACAGTTTACCCGTTGACACAAAAGGGTCGTGTATTTAAGAAAAAGAAAACAGAGATAATGCAAATAATTAAGGAGAGCAGAGAGCAGAGAGAGGCAGAGGTGGTGATGATTAGGGGCACAGATCCCAATTATCTTAACTTAATACTAAAACTGCTGTTCCTGTTTTTGTTGGAGAGAAAGAGAGAGAGGGATGTTGGTGGTAAAGGGGAAAATGTCACGTGCTGCGCCTCCTGTCTCGTCTCTCTTCCTCTTCACTCTCAACCGGTTACTGCACTCTTCTCTTTTCTTACTTCTTCCTTTTGTTTTGAGGGTTTTTATTTATTTATTTATTTATTTATATTTTAAAACAATATTTTTATTTTTCTATGTGCCGGGAAACGCGGGACTTTATTTTTGTAAGGAAAAAATGGCCCCCCATGTGCCTTTTTCAGATTCTCTCCCTACTTCCCCACTAGTTTAATTTTAACCCTATCCCTATCTATGTCTTCTTTCTCCTTCTCTTTTTCATTCTAATAATTAATTCTATTTATATTTATCTGAATTTTCCCCTCTACCTTTGTTATCCTTTGTTGTTCTAGGTTATTAAGGGTACAATTTTCCACTTCCATAGCTATATATCACATTTTATTTTGTATCAAAACATCTGGCTCAGGAATTCCAAACTTGAACTTTTCTTTTAATCATAATTAAATAGGACATGAAAAATCATAATAAGTTATTATCATCCACGTTAGGGCTTTTTACCTGCTTTAGTCCAAAAGTAATTAAGTCTCATTCAAATCGGAAGAATGAAACATTAAGGCATGTTTGGTGGTGGAAAACATTCATTTTCCATCTCTAAAAATATCAAAGAAACTAGGCAGTGACACTAGATGTGTCAATAAAAACAAGCATATTTTTAGAGAATGTAGATGGCAATGGAGTGAAAATGAAGAACATATTTATTCTATTTTGTGATTTTTACTCCATTGACATCTCCATTCTCTAAAATATGTTTGTTTTCATGGACATATGTTATGTTACTGCCTAATTTCTTTGATATTTTTGGAGATGGAAAATGGAAAATGTTCTTCACTACCAAACATAGCCTAAAATTCTTCTAACAAACGTGTTTTTATAAAATTAAACTTGTATTTTCTATCATTGTTGCGCCAAAAATCTCTTGGAAGAGTTTCTGCGAAGATTTCTTAATGAAAGCATAGGGGTGTGCCAGTCAATTTGTTGAAATTGACAAAGTGAGAGTAAACAACAAGATCTAGTGCGCGTAGCAGCAGATTAAAATATCAGAGCGATTTGTGGGGACTGGATCAAAGTCACACCGGAGCATTTAAATCATTGGATCCACAAGAGTAAGACTTCCTAAAAAAGAGCGCTTCAAGAGCGGAATTTGATTGAGATTGAAACTGGGGGAAAAGAGCAATTTGATTGCTGTCTTTTCTAAAATAAACAAGAATTTGATGTTTTTACGTTCGGAGACGAGATTGAAACAAGGAAAATATAAAGAACGAGTAAGAACTCAATGAACAAGAATAAAAAGGCGCGGAGCCTGAGAGAAAATTGCGCTGGACAAGTTTGTGAGATGAGTGATATCTGAGAGATGTGTCTCTAAAGCTCTGGAACTGATTCCTTTATATAAGGGGCAGCATGGGCTTGAAATCTGGTGGGTTTTACTTGCTAAGGAAGGCGAACCCTTCTGATTGGTCAGATGAAACTTCCAGGAAGTTGCAGTGAAGCTTCCTTCTTCTTCTGATTGCTGCAGCAGGTGATAGGAGGGTGAGGAGAAGAGAGTGAGGTGTCCCCTATAGCATAGCAAGCGACTTTCCCCCTCATGGTACCAGGTAGCATGAGGTACTAGGTAGCATGAGGTACTAGGTAGCATGAGGTACCAGGTAGCATGAAGTACCAGGTAGCATCTGCTGTATCAGGTGTACTCTGCATCCAATGGGCTAAAACCACTTAATTAGCTAAGAGGTAACCCTGGGTCTTGGAACTAAGCACCCTAGCCACGAAATTACTCTAACTTAGCCATACTTAGCTCTTCAAATCATCAAAATATCTTTTAATTAAGAACCATGGCTAAACCAGGGTGACAAAGTCACTTTGTCCTTAACTGAAAAGAATGCAAAAGTTGCAAACGAGCTCGGATTGAGCCCAAACTTCACCAGTAGGGTTCATATATCAGCCATAGACCATGGTAAAAATCTTGGCTTGGTTCGAGCCCTCCTTCATGGTGAACTAGGTTTCACACCTCAAACTGTCCTTAAATGAAAAACTAGCATAAGTTTTTCACCTTATGTCTGATTGAGCTGAAACTTTGCCAAGGGACTTAGATTCTCTCCACAAGATTATGGAAAAAATCCCAAGTAAAACCCAGCTCCCCTTGATGGTGATCCTGGTTTCTCTCCCTAAACTGTGCTTAAATGAAAAACTTACATAAGTTTTTTATTCTAAGTCCAATGAAGTTGATTTTCCACAAGTAGGCTTAGATTATCTCCATAAAGTTTTGGAAAAAATTCTAAGTAAAACTGAACTCCCTATCATAGTGAAGTTGGTTTCACACCCCAAATTGTCCTTAAATGAAAAACTTGCATAAGTTTTTCATTCTAAGTCCAATGAAGATGAAACTTGGCCAAGAGACTAATTAGATTATTCCCATAAAACTATGGAAAAATTCTAAGTAAAACCGAACTCCCTATCATAGTGAAGTTGGTTTCACACCCCAAACTGTCCTTAAATAAAAAAACTTGCATAAGTTTTTCATCTTAAGTCTGTTTAAAATGGAACTTGGCCAAGATGATCTACATGAACCAAGGATCATCATAGTCAAACCCCCTATTGGAGCCGCACCCCTTAGCTAGCTCAAATTCCTTGATTTCGCCTTTTTGTCCTTAAATGAACAAAATGCAAATTTGACTCCCGGGGAATGCTACTAGCTGGGCGGCCTAGTCACTGTGTTAGAGTGATCACATATGAGGGGTGTGAGAGATAAAATCCCACGCCTCCCTTAGTTTAGTGAGTGTTTCACTTGCTGACAAACTCTTGCTCTCTGCCTCCTCAGGGCAAGGGGGTGAGGAGACTGTTTCCTGTGAACAGAGCGGCCTTCCCTGAGTGTTGGGAAAGACTTAGACTTTTAATTCCATGAAAATTTCTCCCATCTACATGGTCAGATGGCATACAACTCCCTCTTTTACTCCCTGCCTGAGTTGCCAGGCAGCAGTATCTAAGGAAACTGCTCCCTTGAGGCCTATCATACCACATCCATAGGCAGGGGCGGCATTCAGGGAGAAATAGTAATAATTATTATTTATTAATTAATTATTAATTTTGGCCCTTAGTCATTAATTACAAGATTTTCCTAATTCTGTTAGAATCAGGGTGGTGCAGAAACTAAGTTTTTTCAGGATTTCTGATCAAATCTTGACCACACATCTAAATATATTTTATGCAAAGACCAATTCACCCTCAATTGTAAATTGAGGTATAAACAAAAATTAATTAGGTAGAGTCAGACCAATTCTGCAAAACCTAATATAGTAATATACATTCAATAAAAAATAAGATAAGATATAATTTTGTTATAAATTAAAATTTACCAATTTGTAAGGGGTTTGCTATTTACCGCCCCCCTTTTTATAATTTTTGACACTTTTGCCCTTT
>AWWV01006097.1:0-15696 GCA_001974805.1 Corchorus capsularis | reverse complement strand
TTTTTTTTTTTTTAAAATTTTTTTAATATTAATTAATTTATGATTAGTTTTAATTAGTTAATTAAAATTACTTAGTTTATTAGTTTATATTTAATTAGTATCTAATTAGTTTATTATTAATTAGTATTTAATTAGTTTATGATTAAAATGAAGGAAAATGAATTTGAAGATTTGTTAAAAATGAAGTTTGAAGAAGTTGTTAGAAATTAAGTTTAGGGTTTGAAGGTTGAGAGTTTGAAGAAGTTGTTAGAAAGTTCAAAATATGAATAAAGGGCAAAAATGTAAAAAGGGGGGCGGTATTTAGCAAAAGGGGGCAGTAAATAGCAATCCAGATTTGTAAAGCTCCTCTTATCACTATTGATGTAAGATAAGGGCTCATCGACAACTTCCTCGAAGTATTACCAATGATCATCTTGTGATATAAAAATGATGGAAATGAGTGCTCACAATACAAAGTATATATGCTAATTAAAGGCCAAATTTCTAATTGTTTAAACCCCGACAATCATGGCGAGCATTCACAAGGTATATAATAGGTACAATATTTGGAACAGCTTGGCGTGACTATGTATCTTTCAATCACACGAAAAAAAAAAAAATCTTGTTGCTGTTATATTTAAATTAGTTGAGCATGGCTTTTTCTATACCTTTTCGTACCAATGTTTCTCTATATTCTACTCCCATTTACGCCTAAATTTTCCACATATGGATCCACTAATTCTCTATACAATACTTTTTTTATTATATTTATATATGTTTTACTAATTTTTAAACAAATCCCTCTGCAATTCTTAGAAACTTCCTATCCATGTGTAGATCCATGCATTTTTGTTTTCTTTTTCTCCTTTTTCTTTCCCTATAAACACACTAGCCATTTTCTTCTTTTCGAAATGATATAATCAAAGGTAACATGGGGAACCATCTCTACTTAATTTGTTTAAACTTTAAATCAATAAAATATTTTTGTCTCAAAAATCCCTAATTAAGGACAATCCCACACGTTCTCAAATTCTACCTCTCTCCTCCCTCAATACTAAAGAAAAGAAATAAATAAGAACATGTTTCCTTTATAAAAAAAATTCAATAAACTAAGGAAAATTACATATATGTTGTAGTTTATAGTTTAACACAACAAACTTTAAGGAGAAATGAAATTTTCATTTATAAAAATGAAATGCAAATTAGACAATATATATTGATAATCACACTAGATTGAGAAAGACTTAATTAATAGCCTTTTTGCCTTCGGACTATTGTGTCAAGAACATTTTGCCCCTTAAACTTCAAATCTTGTCAACTTGTCCTACGAATTTTCAAATTCAAGATAATTAGCTCCCTAAACTTACCAAGTGAAGATATTTTACCCCGTGACGGAGGGGGTAAATTATCCTGGATTTGGGAAATTCAGGGTACAATTTGTCCCGATTTTAGTTTAGGGGCAAAGTGTCATTAGCCTTAGTTCAGGAGGCAAAAAGACTAATAAGCCGATTGAGAATAGTACTCTTCCTCTTTTACATATAGGAGTGGATCTTTGCATCAAATGAGCTATCCTATCGATTATTTGGAGTCTCGAATCTTCCTCAAGTTTTTCACTTGTCCACCAAACTTACTTATGCTTCTGGGTTTATTATTTGATTTGAGAGTTTCCTTTATGTATGTATGCATGTAACTAGAGGAGAGACCTTTCTTTCTTCAAATGAAACTCTTGTCTTTGCCTTTCAAAAAAAAAACCTAGAGGAGAGAGAATAGGGTAGATCGATAGAGCAACTAGGGTTCACTAGCTAGGTCTCAAATCTAAAATATAAAAATTGGGAAATATTACTTGATATTGTTATAATTTGAATCCTAACCATTGAAAGAATAGTCTAATATACTTTACGATCAAACAAACCCCGTATGCAGTTGTTGGTAACCCTCAAGTTTCAATCATAGAAAGATAGCAGAAGAAGAAGGGAGACAAAAATGAAAGATCAGCAGAAAAGTCGTGTATCCATTGAGCAATTTGACTTGGAGATTTCAAATTAGTGTAAGTAATTAGACCTGGTTATTCTCATTGAGTTTTTCCTCTTGAAGGTTTTAAGGAGACACCCCTATGTACCCCCCTCGCTCTTTGAATAATACTTTGCCTTTCAAAAAAAAAAAGACCTAGTTAGATTCGTCCCTCTCTTAAGAGAGGCATCTTCATTATCATATATGCTGTCAATTTTAATTTCCTTTGGTTTAGGTCATGCAACTTTTTTTAAAGAATGTATGTGGCCATTTGTTTAAGGTATTTCGCATTCAATGAATAAGGTGTTTGGTGAGTTTGGGAAACTTCATGACAAATTCTAGTGAAATACATTTTTATATGGCTTAATCATATACCCAAAATAGCAAATTAAGCTTTCAAGATTTTTTTAAGGGATTAAGCTAGCCTTCAAGAATTAGACAGAGGTTACTTTTTGAAAATCATAGTGCTAAAATTAGTTCTGCCCAAAAACCACTTCAAACAAATTAGCATTCTCAAAATACTGATAAAATGAATATATATTCATGTTATTCACTTATTCTAATAATTCAAAACTTGATGGTCATTAAAAAAAAAAACAAAACTTCATGTTTATCGTATATTCCTATATATATTTTGAGTTAATATTATTGCATTAATAATATGTGAGGGTACAAAATATTGATGAAGGAAATTAGGCCACATGTGCAAGGCACTTGATTTTGGAGAGTCGTTAGTACGTCTAATGGCTGTCTTATCTTTGTAATAAGATGTTTATGCATGCTCGTCGCCATTCTATTGGTTCTTTTCCTTTTCACTTTCAACTATCTTCTACTATTAACGCTTTCAACAATCTCATTATCTTTCCATTTTCTTCTGAATGAATCTTTTTCTTTTTCAATTCATCACGTGACTGATTTTGATGGATTACCAATTTACCACACACTAGTTAGGAAAAAGGGAAACGTTAATTGCACCATATAAACAAATTAAATTAAGTTACGTAATTGAACTTCTTCCACAACCCTTTTTGTTAAAAGAAATTAACACTGTGGATCAGTCATATCCTTCTGGCAAAAAAAAAAAAAACAGTCATGTCCTTTAGAAATGGATTTATTTTCTACCGCAAATTTTGTATTCTTTAATTTCCTTTCAAGAATATTATATTTCCAATATATATTAATTAAATAGGTTATTAATATATATAAAAAAATAAAGCACATATTTTCACCAAAAAAAAAATAACACATAAAACAAAATGTAGTAAAACAATTAAAATATTCAGTTAACTTGCTAATAATAATATTGTATCTTAATCTTAAGAGTTATAGGTTTCATTAGCTTGTGGCTGAAGTTCTCAAAATTATTAAAATTATGGGTTAATGGAAAGATCATTTTTAAACAGCTCATTGAATATTGTTCAAATAAGTACTTGTAATATTTAGCATTTTAAATTAATTTTATGGAAAAAGGAGTCATATATCCAATTTTCATTCTGATTTGCAAACGTGTATGAAGCAATGCCAATCAAGTAAAATTATTTGAGTTTTTTTTTGTCGTATATGAATTAGATCAGTCATGTGCTAAATGCCTGTATTGAAAATAGTTCAATAAATACTTGAAAATGCATATTATATATAATAAAAATAAGTGAACTGATGGAACCAAAATTGAATTGAATACATATATATAATATATGATCATTGAATTTGGTTTTAATTTTATGGGCTAAAATTATAGCTTTTGGAGGGTTTGCTTTTTAAAATTTAAAGTATTATTGCATACATTTTATTCCTAAAACTTTTGTTTGGAACTCCATTGCTCCCCCTATTAACGGGCTGACTAACGGATCTACGATGGTGTTATTATCAGCCTTGAGTGAGATGGGAACTTTTCATATTGTGGCATGTGAATTTCAAAATTTTGTTATTTTACTTCTAAAATAAAATTTTAGATATTTTAAATATAATATCTCCTTAATTTTTAATAAATAAATTTAATTATAATTGACAAAATTTTTTTTTTTAAAAAAAGCAACAGTATGCAAGTAAAGTGGTATAATCGGAAAATCCCAAAGCTAAATAGAGAAAGAGGGGGAGACAAAGGTAGACAAGATGAGGGAGAGGCAGAGAAGTACTGAATAATATTGTTAAGGAAAAATGGGAAGCAAAGCACGTTAGAAAGGGATTGTTGTTTGTGTTACTGTTTGGACTTTGGACAAGGCAGTGAAAGAAAAAAATACTATGAAAATTGAGTATCCATCTGCATAGAAATGAAAATGAAGGGAAAATTGAGATTGGAAAGAAGATAGATTGGCAAATGGGTATTGGCCCGAGGAGAGGAGAGGACTGAGGAGAGATGATCATGTTTATTTATAATAAAGCGAAGGTGCGGTCATTTTCATGGTTGTCGTCACAGATGGAAATAGCCAATAGGGGAGTGGGCCACGTGAGTTGACCCCTCCTTACTCACGTGCATTTCCCCTAAACGACATCATATTACTCCCCACCCTACTTCCTGTACTCCCACTCTCCACTGCTCCCCCACCCCCTCTCCATTTAAGATTTAACCCCTCCTCATTCTACCAAAAATGAGAGCTTTATCTTTCTTTTTCTTTTAGTTTCTATTATTTGTGTCTGGAATTCATGTTAATCCGATCCGAATTTTAAGGAGTTACGAATTTTATGGATTTTTCTTAGAGGTTTGTGATGGAAGCAGAGGGATTGGACCGAAGCCCGCACGGTATGGACTAATTCTCCTAGTCAGAATAGTAACTATATACCCGATGCTTATATAAGGGGTCTATATCTAGTATTCTTGATGAGTTGTATCGTTTTCTCCCAAATTAATAAAAAATCTCTCTTTACCCGTGGACGTATATCAAATTGATCGAACCACGTAAAATCTTCTTGTTCTTGTTTATTGTTTTAGGCTTGTTTAATCACAACAATTGGTATCAGGAGCTTGGATTGTATTGATTGGTCCCTAATATCTATTCGTGATAAGGGTTGATTGAGAAATTGTTTTTCTAGGATTTAGGGTTCTGCGATTCAAGATGTCTTCATCAGGGAAATTCGACATTGAGAAATTCAATGGGTCGAATGATTTCATCCTATGGAAGGTAAAGATGAAGCCGATGATGATTCAGCAGAATTGCGCAGGTGCAATTGATAAAGAGATGTTGCCTGACAAATCAACAAATAAGGAGATAAAAGAAATCAATTCGAAGGCTCATAGCGCACTCTTGTTGAGTCTTTCTGATGAGGTTTTGAGAGAGGTTGTCGCGGAGAAAGATGCTGCAAGTTTGTAGAAGGCGCTTGATAATAAGTATATGAAGAAGTCATTGACTAATCGGTTATACCAGAAGCAACGTCTGTACACATTCAAGATGGCAGAAAATACACCGATAAAAGATCATCTTGATAACTTCAATCGGATTATACTTGATTCTTCTATGTTCGTTGCCAAGGTCGTTTCAGAATTTTTGAGATACCATGTTGTATAGTAGGGACACGATTGCTCTGAAAGATGCTAAAGACGCTTTGCTTTTGAAGAAACTGCAGGAGAAAAATTCAGCAAATGTCGAAGGAGAAGCAGGTTTAATTGTTACACGAGGCAGAAACAATGAGAAAAGCAGCGGCACTGCTAGGGGTAGATCACGCTCCAAATCGAGGTTATCTAGGCTCCGATGCTTTTGCTGTAATGAGAAAGTGCACCTGCGTAAAGACTGTCCTAAGCGCAAGAAAGGTAATTCCAGTGAGAAGAAGAAATCGAATGTAAAAGCTACTGCAGCTATTGTTCAAGAGGGTTCATCTCTTGTGGAGAGTTCAGATGATGAAGTAGGTACTGATGTTCTAACTGTTAGTACTGTGGGCTCTGCAAACACATGGCTTCTAGACACTGGTGCGTCTTCTCATATGACGTTTTCAAAGAACTTGTTCACCACTTTTAAGGAGTGGAACAGAAGTGTGATGTTGGGTGAAGTGTGATGTTGGGTGATGAGGCAACTTTGAGTATCAAGGGCAGTGGTTTAGTGCAGATTAAAACGCATGATGGAACGATTAGAACGTTTGATGCTTGGCTTGTTCCTGAACTCCGTAAGAATTTGACTTTTTTGGGTACTCTTAATAAACAAGGGTACAAATATTCTGGTGAAAATGGGCAGATCAAAGTTTCGAAAGGTGATATGACTATCTTGAAAGGTAAATTGCAACATGGGATTTACACTCTGATAGGCAATTCAGTGATAGGAGAAGTAGCAGTTTCCGAGTCTCTTGGGGATTCAAATGATCGTACAGAATTGTGGCATCGTAGTTTGGGGCATATGAGCGAGCAAGTACTGGCAATTTTAAGCAAAAAGGGTCTTTTAGATGGGTTAGAATGTGGAAAGCTTAAATTCTGCAAAACATGTGTTTTAGGTAAGCAGCGCAGGGTTAAGTTTAGTTCCGGCAAGCATACTTCTAAGGGGATTCTTGATTATGTTCATTCTGATTTGTGGGATCCCGCTCCTGTTGAGTCTCATAGTAGATGCAGGTATTTTGTGACTTTCATTGATGATTACTCCAAGAAGGTTTGGGTATACTTTTTGAAAAACAAAGGATGAGGTGTTTAATCGGTTCAAAGAGTGGAAGACTATGATTGAAAAACGTACCAGTCGGTAAATCAAGACTCTTAGAACCAATAATGGTTTGGAATTCTGTGGTCAAGAATTCAATGAGTTCTGCAAGAAAGAGGGTATAGTGAGGCATCACACTGTACAAAGAACGCCACAACAAAACGGGGTTGCAGAACGCATGAACCAAACACTTCTGCAGCGTGCTAGGTGCATGCAACTAAATGCTGGTTTATCATAGAAGTTCTGGCCTGAAGCAGTTAATACTGCTGCTTATTTGATGAATAGGTCTCCATCAACTGCGATTGATTTGAAGACTCCTCAAGAGGTATGGTACGATAAACCCTCTGATTACACTGGCTTGAAAATATCTGGTTGTCCTGCTTATGCTCATGTTAATGATGGTAAACTGGAGCCTAGGGCAATTAAGTGCATATTTATAGGATATGGAACTGGTGTTAAAGGTTATAGGTTGTGGCATTCTGATAGCAACAAAGTAATTATTAGCAGAGAGTTAACCTTTGATGAATATGCTATGTTTAGCCAGAAAGAGGAGCTTGGTGATCTTGCAGGTACTGACCAAAGAGTGGTATTTGATGCCGCGCCTTTAAAATCACCTTCTGTTACTACAGAAGAGCCTATGACTGAAACTGATGACTTGTCGAAAAGTATAGCAGAAAGGAGAACTAGAAGGGAAATCAGAAAGCCACAAAAGGTATGCAGATTGCATTAGTTTTAATGTTGGTGAAACTGATCCTATTGCATGCACTTTGTCAGTGGCAGAAATTATTGACTCTGAAGAACCTAGATCCTATAAGGAGGTAATTAAGAGTGAGAATGCAGCTGATTGGTTGTTAGCTATGAATGGGGTTATGCAGTCTCTTGCAAAGAATGAGACATGGAAACTTGTACCATTGCCAAAAGAAGTGAGACCGGTAAGATGTAAATGGGTATTCAAAAGGAAAGAAGGAATCCCTGGAGTTGAACCTGCAAGGTTCAAGGCTAGACTTGTGGCTAAGGGTTTTTCGCAAAAGAAGGGAATAGACTACAATCAGGTATTCTTGCCAGTTATGAAGCACAAAACTATTCGGGTTCTTCTAGCCGTGGTTAGTACTCTTGATCTCTATCTAGAACAGTTAGATGTTAAGACTGCTTTTTTGCATGGTAATCAAGAGGAACAGATTTACATGTCACAGCCTGAGGGATTTATTGATTCTGAGAATGAAGACCATGTGTGCTTATTGCAGAAGTCCTTGTATGGTTTGAAATAGTCTCCTAGACAGTGGTATAAGAGGTTTGACTCATTTATGGTTTCTAATGATTTTGCTAGAAATATGTATGGTAACTGTGTGTACTCTAAGAAGTTGATTGATGGTTCTTATATATACATGCTGCTATATGTTGATGACATGTCGATTGCAGCCAAGGATTTGGCTGAGATTAGTAGCATGAAAGCTTTGCTAAGCAGTGAATTTGAGATGAAGGATTTGGGTGCAGCGAAAAAGATTTTGGGTATGGAGATTTGGAGGAATAGAAAAGCAGGTTTGTTATATGTATCTCAACAGAAATACATCGAAAAGGTACTGCAATCTTTTCAAATGGATAAAGCCGAACCGGTTAGTACTCCTTTAGCTGCACATTTTAAACTTGATGCTAGTGCTCTACCTAGTTCTGATGATGAAGTTAACTGCATGAGTAGAATACTATATTCTAGCACAGTAGGTAGCTTGATGTATGCTATGGTTTGTAGTAGATCAGACTTAGCCCATGCTGTTAGTGTGGTTAGTAGGTTTATGAGCATTCTTAGTAAAACTCATTGGGAGGCTGTTAAGTGGATTATGCAATATTTGAATGGAACAAAGAATGTCTGTTTGGTTTATGGTTCTGATGGTAATTCTGGACTGATTGGTTATGCTGATTCTGATTATATTGGTGACCTTATTAAAAGAAGATCTTTAACATGTTATATTTTCACCCTGTATGGCTGTGCTATTAGTTGGAAAGCAACTCTTCAAGCAACTTTTGCTTTGTCTACTACTGAGGCAGAATATATGTCATTGACTGAAGGGATTAAAGAAGGTATGTGGTTGCATGGTCTTGTTGATAGGTTGGGTTTGAATGTTTCGAAGCATGTTATTTATTGTGATAGTCAAAGTGCTTTGATTTTGGCAAAAAAACCCCGTGTATCATGAAAGATCAAAGCATATTGATGTTAGATTAAATTTTATTCATGATGCTTTGGATAATAAGGTGGCCACTATAAAGAAGATTCCTACAGTTGATAATCCTGCAGACATGTTGACAAAGCCATTGACAACTGACAAGTTCAAGCATAGCATGAAGCCCATAGGGGCTTGATTGGCAGAGAGGGACGCTTGGTGATTTGGTAAACTTAAGTCAAGGTGGAGATACTTCGATTGGGTTATGTAGAATTCAAGTCAAGGTGGAGAATTGTTATTTGTGCCTGGAATTCTTGTTAACCCGACCCGAATTGTGACCTGACCCGAAATTTTGGAGCTTTGAATTTTGCAGTGTTGTCAAACCCGGCCCGTGAGGTGACCCGCTGAGGTCACCGGGTCACGGGCCAAACGGGTTAAACGCGTTGACCGGCCGAGTCTTTTGTTGATGACGTCATCATGACATCACCAAATTTAAATATATTAATAGGTTTTTTGCCCAGAAAATATATATAATAATAGGTTGATAATAATATAGAAAAAATCTATAAAATAAAAAATTAATATATTGATTGAAAGAAAGCTACACATCTGACTTTCCTTATTTTTTCAGACATTTCTCTCTCTTTTAGTGTCCAATTCCGTTCTCTCTCCTCGTTTCATCTCTCATCACCATCTTCTCCTCCTTCCTATTCTTTTCTTCGTCTGCTCTCTATCACTTGTTTCTTACTTTCCTTCTCTTTCACTTTAATACAATCAAAGACTAACAAAAATCACAATTGACAAGTTTAAAAATAGCAGATCTGGGGAGTTGAAGGTAAGAGCAAGTAAATCTGAGGAGGAAGAAGGGGAGGAGAGCGGCTTGCGAGTTGCGGCAGAGAGAAAAAAGTCGAGAACAGTGAGATTTTAATTTGAGGAAAATGACAAAAATTGGAAAAAATTCGGTTTTTAGCGGTTTGTCCGGTCCAACGGGTAGCGGTTTATCCGGGTTTTGACCGGTTTTCAAGGCTGCTGCCGAGTGAGGGGGTGTCTCCGGACCGTCAAGGTCTCTCCGGTTTCCGGTCTAACCGGTTGAATCGATCAAGCCGGTCCAGGTTTGACAACCCTGGAATTTTGTGAATTTTTCCTGGAGGTCTGTGATGGAAGCGGAGGGATCGGACCGAAGACCTCCCACGGTATGGACTAGTTCTCCTAGTCAGAATAGAAACTAAATACCCTATGTTTATATAAGGGGTCTATGTCTTGTATTCTTGACGAGTTGTATCGTTTTCTCCCAAATTAATAAGAATCTCTCTCTGCCCGTAGACGTAGATCAAATTGATTGAATCACGTAAAATCTTCTTATTCTTGTTTATTGTTTTAAGCTTGTTTGATCGCAACATTTTCTTTTAAATAAAACTTCTTTTGCATGTTCACAATTATTAAAGATATATAAGTATTTTTTACTAATAATGATCGAGGATCGAGATAATAAATAGTTTTTACCTTGATAATAATATGAATATAATTTTATTATTCTCTCACTTTCATGAGCTAGTTTTTCTAAGGGCTTTTTTTTTAGGAGGTGATACAATATTCAAATTTCTTTTCAATCAAATAATTCATTATAAATCCAAACATCCAATGAGAAATGATCAAACAAACAAATTATGATATAATAATAACTATCATAAACAAATCCAAGTATCCAACATAAAGTTGCATGCACAAAACCCACATGCCTATGGTGGGACTTGAACCTAATATCTTGTTGTTCAGAGAGCATACAGTAGTATTATTACTATATACATGGGTATGGAACTAGGTCTATGATCATACAACACTTCAGTTTGTTTTTTTGGTATATTTACAAGTTAATCTTGTTTGAGTCGGGTTGGCCCACTATGGGGATAAACTCTTCAGCTTTTGACTCAATAGTAAATGCATGTTCTCACTGCTTGTGGATTTTGATGTCACCTTATATGTGGGTTTTGTGCCCCTTTGTGGGATTTATAGTTGGGCTTTGTTAGCTTATTACTCTTATGAAGTAGTAATTTATATTTGTGAATTCTCATTGGATGCTTGATATATTTGATTGTAATAAGATTTCCGAATATTGTACATCCTAATGAAACTCCATTGTGAGTATGGTTTTCCAACCAAAGAAAATGGTTAATTTTTGTTTTGGCCCCCCTTAATTTTTATTTTCTAATTTGGCCCCTTCTATTTTTGAATTTGTCCATAATTTTTGTTTTAATTTGGCCCATTGATAAAAAAAACTTATCAATTAGCTCCCTTTTATATGTATAAATGATTCAAGTTTTTTTTTTAATTTCTTTCAATCTATTCAACGATTAATTTTTCATTTATTGTATTTTTTTCTAATTCAACTCATCACATTAAATTTCGTTGTTTACATTGTTATATATATATATATATATATATATATACACACACACACATATATATCTTTAGCTTAACACACGCGCGTGCGTGCACACACAAACACAAACATATATATATATTAACCGATTGAAATATAATGTAGATATTGAAGGCATACTTTCAATTTAACCATAATAGAAAATATGAACAGGATTGGATCTTTTAACCCAAACAAATCAACCACATACATATTAATAAACAAGAAGGTTAGATCAACTTACCTTTGTCCATAGCCTTTCTAGAAAATCTTGAACAGGGTGATTTTCTCCTTTCTTCCTTCTACTTTAATTGTTTCTCTGATGGATGAGAAACCCTAGCCGTCAAGTGTTTTTACGTTATGAAGGGAAAGGAGAGGGTTCATCCCTTTTATATAGCAAACCCCTTTAGGTCCTAACCCTATTAGGATTATTAAAACACTATGGACCTCTCTAAGTCCTTGTCTAACTAGGATTTTAAGTCCATCAATTAAAACCCTTAATGACAAGGAAAGCCCAAAGTTATATGGGTCAAACCAATTAGATTAAAAATAAATCTAACAATCTCCCACTTGGCCCATATAATGACTTGAAGATTCAATATACCTTAAGTGCGCATTTTATATTGAAATTCACAAGTCATATCATTCCTTTGATTGAATTGAGTTAATCGGATCATGGCGGTCACAAGTCTAATAACAACTTGATCCCTTCCATGTATCACATAATTAACCCAGTTCAAAATGGCCTTATGGAGAATAACCATAATTGAGAAACACTATAATCCTCATATAATGTCATCACAGAAAACAATAATGTATACAATATAATGTGGATAACAAATAATAAGCAGAAACACAACTTTAACTGAATTCATCCAGTGTCATAACTGTAAGAGCAAGACTATATAATGTATATATACGAAATGCTATCATGCTAACAAGGACTTATCTATAAGGCCCATTCTTTCAACATGCCCTACAAATGTTTTGGGCGGTAGTCCCTTAGTTAACGGATCCGCTACCATCAAGTCAGTACCAATATGCTCAATAGACACTGTGTGTTTCTGTACTTCTTCCTTTACAGACAAATACTTTAAATCCATATGTTTAGCACCTTTCGAGTATTTGTCATTCTTTGAGAAGAAGACAGCTGCGGAATTGTCACAGAAAATTCTCAGCGGCTTAGCTATACTATCGACAACTCCAAACCCTGAGATAAAGTTCCGCAACCACAATCCATGAACTGTAGCCTCAAAGCATGCCACAAATTCAGCTTCCATGGTGGAAGTAGCAATAACTGACTGCTTTCCACTCTCCATGATACTGCTCCTCCGGCTAACAGGAACAAGTAACCAAATGTGGATTTTCTTGAGTCCACACAACCAGCATAGTCTGAATCCGAGTAACCAATCACTTGAAGATGATCTATTCTCCTATACGTGAGCATGTAATCCTTGGTGCCTTGTAAATACCTAAGGACTTTCTTTGCAGCTTTCCAGTGGTCCATTCCGGGATTACTTTGATATCGGCCTAACATTCCAACAGCGAAGCTGATATCTGGCCGAGTACAGGTCTGGGCATACATTAAGCTCCCAACCACTGATGCATAGGGAATAGATTCCATAACCTTTCGTTCCAAATCATTCTTAGGACATTGCATTTGACTGAACTTGTCCCCTTTCTGAATTGGAACTATTCCAGCAGTAACATTTTTCCATTCTGAATCTCTCTAACACTTTATTGATGTAGCTCTTCTGAGACAATCCTAACAGTCTTTGTGATCTATCACGGAATATTTCTATCCCAATCACATAGGATGCCTCACCCATATCTTTCATTTCAAATTGTTAGAGAGAAACTTCTTTACATCATGTAACAACCTAACGTCATTAGTAGCAAGAAGAATATCATCAACATATAGGACTAATATAATGAACTTACTCCCACAGACCTTCATATAGATACAGCGATCAACGGTGTTTTCTACAAAACCGTATGACTTTATGGTATCGTTGAACTTAAGATACCATTGTCTGGAAGCTTGTTTCAGTCCATATATTGACTTCTTTAACTTACACACCAACTTTTCTTTTCCTGTGGTCGAAAAACCTTCTGGTTGGTCCATATATACCTCTTCTTCCAAGTCACCATTTAGAAAGGCGGTCTTTACGTCCATTTGGTGAAGCTCCAAATCATAATGAGCCACCAAAGCCATAACAATCCTTAAAGAGTCTTTCTTTGAAACTGGAGAGAAAGTCTCTTTGTAGTCAATGCCATCCTTTTGAGTGTAACCCTTGGCGACAAGTCTGGCCTTATATCTTTCTATGTTGCCTTTCGAGTCTCTTTTGGTCTTGAAGACCCATTTACAACCAACTCGTTTTGAACCTTCAGGCAACTCAATTAATTCCCAGACTTTGTTGTCATCCATTGATTTCAACTCTTCTTTCATGGCATTTAACCACTTTTCGGAATTGTTACATTCCATGGCTTGTTTGAACGAGACTGGGTCATCATCAATGCTCAAGTCACGTTCATGTTCAATTGAGTAAGCCTCAAAATCCTGCGAATAGCTGGTCTTCTTTGCCTTACAGACCTCCTTAATGCCACTTCTTGTGGTTCATTTATCGTTTGCTCAATTTCAACTTGTACATTATCTGCTGGTTCATCTTGTTGATTTGGAGGATCAACACCTTCATGTTCACCTTGTGGGTTTGTAATAGGAATTCGTTGTTCTCGTACGTTGTGCAACTGTGATACAACGAGAGGAACAACAACTTGATGAGAATCATTGGACGTAGGGATTTCACCTTGAATTTCTTTAATGTCCACTTTTTTTGTATCCACTCCCACTGAACTGACCATTCTCAATGAACCTAGCATTCCTAGACTCGACTATTCTCGTACTATGGTTAGGACAGTAAAATCTATAACCCTTTGATTTTTCTGGATAGCCAATGAAGTAACCGCTAATGGTTCTTGCATCAAGCTTCTTTTCATGTGGATTGTATATCCTTACTTCTGCTGGGCATCCCCAAACATGTAGGTGCCTCAAACTGGGTTTCCTACCTGTCCACAGTTCATAAGGTGTCTTAGGAACTGCCTTACTAGGAACCCTGTTTAGCAGATATACAGCAGTCTTTAATGCATGCATCCACAACGACAAAGGTACATTACTATAACTCAACATACTCCTAACCATTTCCATAAGAGTACGATTCCGCCTTTCAGCTACACCATTTTGTTGTGGTGTACCGGGCATAGTATACTGTGCACATATGCCCCGACTTTCGAGAAACTTTGCAAATGGACCAGGACATTGTCCACTCTCATCATATTTACCATAATACTCACCACCTCGATCTGATCTCACAACCTTTATCTTTCTATCTAACTGCCTTTCCACCTCATCAATGAACACCTTTAGGACATCCACTGATTGAGACTTTTCATGCAGGAGATATATATAACTATACCGTGAGTAATCATCTATAAAGGTAATGAAGTACTTTTCACCATTCCATGATGGAGCATCAAAGGGACCACATATATCAGTGTGTATCAACTCAAGAAGTTGACTACTTCTTGTGGTTGGATTCTTTGATGTGTGACTGGTTTGCTTTCCCTTTATGCAATCCACACATACATCCCAGTCAACAAAATCCAATTGAGGTAAGATATCACCTTTCACCAACCTCATAATCCTTTCTTTGGATATGTGACCTAATCTTTGATGCCACAAGAAAGCAGAGTTTTCATTATGTGCACTACGCTTACTACCTATATTGTGTTCAACATGAAACAGGGATTCAGAAAAATTAACATCAAGATTGAAACGATATAAACCATCAATTAAAGTACCAGATCCATAAAAGTATTTTTGTCTATATAATGAAAAAACACCGTTTGCAATCTTAAAGTCAAAACCTAAAATATCCATCTGTCCAACAGAAACTAAATTTCTAGCACATTCGGGAACATAAAGACACTTTTCAAGATCTAGATAACAGCCGGTATCCAAGATCAATCTGTAAGTTCCAATCCCTTCTATTCGTGCCTTCATTCTGTTCCCCATATGCACAAACTTTTCATTTCCGCTTATGGGCTGGATTGAAAGAAATCCCTGCATAACATGTGACACATGAGTAGTTGCACCAGAATCTAACCACCAGGTATTACTAGGAACTTCAATAAGATTTGATTCGAAACATACTGAAACATAATATGTACCTTTCTTTTCGAACCAAGCCTTTCTTTTCGGACGATCTTTCTTGAGATGGCCAATCTTCTTGCAGAAGAAGCACCTCATTTCCTTAACGGACATGTCCCTCCTTAACCTTCAATGAGGAATTGTCCATCTTTTTGTCCTTATCCTTTCTACCTAGTTTAGCCTTACTGCTACTACCTCCTTCATGCATCGTGAGATGGACAGTCTATTCCTTCATGTTCTTCAATCTCCCTTCCTCCTGAACCAACATGGCCTTAATTTCTTGAAAGTTCCATTTTTCCTTAAGTGAATTAT
>AWWV01006095.1:0-26294 GCA_001974805.1 Corchorus capsularis | reverse complement strand
TTTTCTTTTTTTTTAGGTTTTCCTTTAATTTCCTTTTGTCCTTTAATAAATATTGGACAATTCATTTAGTTTAAAATGGGTATGGATATCTCAATATTAGCAAGAGGACTCTAATCTTTGATTAATGATAAATAGATGTTTTTTTTGGTTTTTTTTTTAAAAAACATACTTTCAATCCGAAAAATCTTTGTTCATGAGTTTTGATGTTGTTTTACTTGAATGATTTTGAATGATTGAGCTTTGAAAGTTTGAAGGTTGATAGCATTTGAGAGAATTAAAAAGTTTGAAGTTTGATGGAAAATAAAGCAAATGGCAAAATAGTCCAAAGGGAGGAGGCGGTAGCTAATAAAAGGGGACGGTATTTAGTAATCCAGATTTTTATTGGAAAACAAAGTAAAGAAATTAGGGGATGGTTTTGGTTTTAGTGGTCGATACATGCCTCCTTATATAGCTCCTGAGTCCCATGTTTGATATGATTGGGATTACTGGATTAGGGTTTCCTTTCCTATCGTTTTTGGATTTGGATTTGAATTTATTTATTTTATTATAAATTATATATCGTATTTGGACTTCGATTCCTATTCCTATTTGGCAGTGAATAAAATACCGTACTGTACCGGTCGGTTCAACCGGGAACCGGTGCCTAGTCCGGTACCGGTATATATATAAGATAGAATAGTCAACGTACCGGCGTTGACCTGGTTCAACCGTGGTTGAACCGACCAGTTTACCGGTTTTGGACTTAACAATTTTTTTTTAATTTTGAAAATTAAAAAAAAAACAATTGCAAATGGTAAAAATCGAACCTAACACACTTTGAATGAAGACAATAGATTTAACCACTCCACCATAGTGTTATTTAATGATCATTTCATCATATATTATATTTATTTTATACTAAAAATGTTTTTTTTTTCTTCAAAAAATCTTTTAAACGGTTTAACCACCGATTCAACCGATTGAACCAGTTAAACCAGATACCGGTGACCTCACCGGTATGGCCTCCTATCTTCATTGCTATTTGGATTGGATTTATATAGCCCCTCTACATGCAACTTTGTTAGAATAGCCGTCCGTCTAGTGACGTGGCATGTTAGATACAAATATGTTTCAGACATAAAAGCAGTCCAATCAAAGCTGCAGCATAAGCCACAAGTCCTAAACGAACGCCATACCTGTTTAATTTGAATTATCAAGTTTCGGAACCCAATTCATGACTTCGTACTCTAAAAACATAAAAATAATTATATATATATATATATATAGCATACAATTAGATTGAAGATTAAATAAATTCCTTTAAACAAATTTAATGGAAATGAAACAATCATAATGTTTATTAATTAGTTTGTGCATATTTTAAATGGGTGTCCACCCCAACTAGATTAAATCATGTTAAGTGTCCATTGATCCATATGAAACATTAATAAAAATGCGTATTTTTTAATTTATCAAAGGCCCACATAAATAACAAAAACATAAAAGGTCCACTGCCCATATATCTATATCATTAACTTATAAAACCCTAAACAATTGTTTGCGTTTAAATTTAAATATCTTCTAGCTGCTCCTCTCTCCCCTTCTCCCCCTCTCTAGTTCTTTTTAGTTCTCGTTGGTGTTTCGACTTCTCCTCCTCCTTGGTTGTCACGCTAAGGGGGAAGAGGTGGATTTCGTTTTTGTTTTCAACAAGGGATTCAGATCTACAGATCTGTCCAGTTTTTATTTGAGTTTGTTTTGAGTCGGTTTGAGTCAGTTTGTTTTTTTGAGTCAGTTTCGAGTCTAGTCTCAGTTCTTTTTGAATCTGAGTTATCCGGTCTGAATTTTATGATAGTTTTAAACATGATCAACCTTTTATTTATTCAGAACTGTGGTAAAATCGTTGTAATCCTTTTTTTTTGGGTGTCAAGAAAGAGATCTGTTCATCGAATCAATCACTTGATCATCGTTGATCAAAGCTTTTTGTTTGGAAGAACAAGCGACAACCAATGTTGTAAAACCCGGCCCAGTCCAAAACCCGGTGGGGGTGTTGGGTCACGGGTTAACCGGGTCAACCGCCGGATCATAATAAATTATTTTTTATTTAAAATATTAGTTTCTTATAAGATAAATATTAAATATAGTAAATATATAACATAAAAAGGAGTTTGGTGTAGTGGCAAAGGTACATAATTTTTCAAACTAGAGGTCATGAGTTCAAAACTCATCACTTACAAAAGTTTTTCAACATTTTTTCCAAATAAAAAACCGGCTCAACCGATCCGTGTTAACCACCGGATTTTCGGGGCCGGGTCGGGTCTGACAACCATGGCGACAACGAGGGGGTGATGGGCGTGATAGCGAGACATCAACATGATTCACGACAGGTGTTTTGGATTTTTAAGGAATATCTAGTTTTTCAGATTTGATGTAATTAGGGATGATATTCCTAAAATTATTGTAAAATCAGTTAAATTACATAGTTTTACTGAGTTTTGATGTAATGAAGGATGATATTCCTAAAATTATTGTAAAATCAGTTAAATAATTGAAAGTGATCTATTTTTCGAAAAAAAAATTAAATATCTTGTTCTTGTCGTCCCCTACCAAACCATTCCCAATTTCTTTTTTTAGTTACTCCCTCTGTCCCATAATATAAGTCCATTTTAACTATATCATAAAGTTTAAGAAAAGTAGTTACAACTCTAACTTCCATAAACTTTTATTTATCTTTCCAATTTTATCCTTTTTCTCTCTCCCCCCACTAAGTCTCTCTCCTCTCACTTACTCCCTCATAGTCAATAGAATAAATTAAATTCCAACTAAATTTCTATTACAACTAACAAAGGTAATTTAGATAATTTAGGTAAAAGTTGCATTGGGTTTTAAAAAGGGACTTATATTTTGGGACAAATAAAGTTTCTAGAAGGGGACTTATAATATGGGACAGATGGAGTATATTTTATGGAGAAATATTTCAAAAGGAAAATAACAATGGAGGAGTCATCTCCTTCTACCCAAAAAAAAAAGTTTTTTACAAATTGACTTAAAAGACCTTGAAGCGGATCCAAGAAGAAAACCAGAAATTATAGAATATCATAATGACCGTGATGAGATTCGAAGAACTTATCTTTGCGAAAGGTTCTTGCCAACCAAAAGACCACAAGTTCTCTTGCAAGAAAAGAGAGCAGTGACTTCTGATATAGTACAAATTTACTATACTAATAATCAGATTTTAAGATAATTAGAAAGTATGTGCAAGGAATTAATGTGTGATTTAGATAAAACGAAAGCATTCATTACTCATTAGACGGTAAAAGCATTGCTTCCCTGTTGCTTGTGTTCTTCCTGTTCTTAAAGTGGAAAATATATGAAACTTTTAACTTTAGGAAGTTTTAAAGGAAAATGATTGCACAAATTTTATTTTTTGGGAGTAATTGCATAATTTATTAATTGCTCTTATTTTTCAATCAGATCATGACACAGTCGGACTAAATCAATGGAATTAGTTAAGTATTCACATTTGCTTCTTTTTCTTCTCCAAATAATAGTAGTTTCGTTGGAACTTCAAAACCGCCCAAACCAGATGCCAACAGCTCATCGCAGGCCAAAGTTGAGAAAAAGTAATCAAACAGGTATTACTACTCTGCCACAGCATGAAATTACTCAGCCGATGCCCACCGGAAGTTCGAATTATAATGTCAGGTTCCGGCGCCACCGCCATGTACAAGTGCTTCTCGATGTCCTCCACCTTCACAACATAATTCCCCTTCCCTTCTATCTGATCAGGCGCCAGCTTTCGCCGGCAAGTTTCCTGAACAGCATGAACGATTTCGTCGGTGGAAGTATAGGCAAAGCAGATAGTGAGCAGAGCTTTTGAGTTACCGGCTGTCGCCGCCATTAATCTCTTCACGGCATCCATGGCCGGCTGACTTAAGAGTTCAAGTTTCCCTGAGAAATGAACTCTGACTCCCATTCTACTGAATGTGTTATCAACTTGACTTAATTCTTGTTCGATCTTTTCCACCATTAAATCCATAATACATCGAACTTCTTCAGGGGAACGCTTGAAATTATCAATGCTGAAAGCGTAAGCTGTTACGTATTTAATCCCCAGTTCACGGCAATATAAAACCATGAGCTTGAGAGCCAAATACCCAGCAACATGGCCTCCGCCTTGATTCAGATGCTGCTGCTTTCCGTACCTTCGATTCCCATCCATGATGAAGGCAACGTGAGTTGGGATTGGACCGACGGATAGAGTGGAAACTATTAATTCTCGAAGGAAGTAGCCCAGTCTCCAGAGGACTCGAGCTGGTTTGTTTATCCCATCTTTCTCCATTGATATTGTTATTGTTTTTGATAAAAGAGAGTAAATCTGATCAATATGCATATCAAGAATTGCAAAGTAATACTACCATTTAAGTTGGTTTCATTTCCTTGGAGATTTCTAATGGTTTTTAAACTTCTACTTGCCTATGAATTAAGGCTAAGATTCTTAGAAGTTGCCAAAACTTGCATCTTACTTAGCACTTAGAAGCAAGGTATATAGCTACTAAGACTTTATAATATAGGGATTATGGTGTGAAAATGCCTATTATATACGGTTTAGAATTACGACCATAGTATTTTTCTTACCCAGCTAACTTCCCTAATTACTAGTGATGATGAAGATGTTGACCTGTATTGTAAAGAGAGTGTCAAATTTAATTACTAGAGCTTCACGTTGCTGCAAGTCAATCATGTTTATCTAGTAATTAAATTTGAAAAATGCCCTTTGCTTGGCTTGTTTACTATTAACAGCTAGTGCACACTTTTCTTGTTTATTAATGCAGTTGCATTTGACATGTTTTGTGTGACAAGAGTATTAATTCTAATACTACAAGCCAAGTACTAGTTGAGTCTAATTATGAAATGCAAATTTAATATTGTTGATGAACTCATGCATGGAGAGAGGCCCATCGAGAGGACATGCAAAACAACAAGCTTTTCCATATAGAACATGTCCTAATACATGTATGTTTAACATGGAGAAAATACAGGTTGGATTATGATTATGGAAATCCGTCATATCATATCTATCGAGAGGACAACATGTATGCAACCTTTACGGGCATATTTGGTTAAGATTGTTGTTATTGGATTGCTAATTTTTTTTTAGGGAGATTAGATTACTATTTTGATTCATCAGCCTTAGAGTTTAGATCTTTTTTTTTTCTACATAAGAACCATAAACTAAATAAAATGCCAAGGCTGTCTTACTCCAACAAGTCGAGAACCTGAGGCAAATGGTAACCCCATGCGGAGTATTATGAGCCCAAACTCGTCAATCGATCTGCGCATCGGTTGCTTTTGCGGTATATATGTCAAATCTCTGAAATCCAATCTCCTTTGATTAACTCCAAATGATCCCAAACCAAGGTGTAATTAGGAGGGGAATCCACCAAAGTACCCTTAACACAAGAATGTAACCGGTCTCCTAATACAAGATCTAACTTTTTTTGGCCAAATCTGTTGGGCCTTAAAATGGATTGCTATCGTTGGAATATTTTGGGTTTGAAAATACTAATGGGTTGTTGCCACTTTGGGGCTCCCCCGCTCACCCCACACCAAAAAAAAAAAACAAAAAGTTTCAAGAGAGATTGTCGTCGATCGATCGGGAACTCTATAAATTAAAAATTTCCGAAGTCCTAAACCCTTAAAAAACCCATCCTTGCCGCGACTGCACCAACTTAATCAGGGAAAAACCGCTAGGTTGTCGGTCGTTGGCGAATGGAATTCTTCCATAAGGGAAGAAACTTGAGTACTCTAGAGCAATGGAATCAAGACCATCCGTTTCGCGGGATTTAGGTATTTCAAATTCATTCACACTCCCAACTTTCTGTATATATATATATATACATGTTCACTAGCTCTAATCCTTGCTTTCTTTTTGCAAACGATTTCTTATATATATAATCGGAAAGATTGATGATTCAGATACAAAATTATCAATTTGATTAAAGTCTTATATAGACGAAGTTTTAAAATCTGTCAACCATGAATAACCAGGAAAGGGAATTGCTAACTAGCATATAGTTTCTTGGATGGTGACTTACATGGCAGTTTCAAAGTCTGGAACTGAGGAAAGTTTGCTCAAGCACACCAAACATCTTAACAAGTCAGGAAAAGTTTGTGGAAGGCAGAGGATGTTAATTATAAAGCTGGAAGGAATTCTAATTTTCAAAGAAAAAAAAAAGCTAGAAGGAATAATATTTCTGCAAAGATTGTAAGGTCCCTTTCCTTGAGGATGTTGGAATTATTCAATTTCAAGGTCATTTTGATCATTTAATTGGACAGAGATGAGAGATAACTAAAATTCTGTGATATATATATGGTGCAGGAAAATCTACTTGGCGAACTCAAACATAAGGAGTTGATTCTGAAGAACAAAATAAGATATATCCAAGATGCTAAAGAAGGTAAAATCAAAGTTTTTGAACCTGACCTTGTGAGTGAACTTTTAAAGAAAGGTTATGATCCTCTTCCAAACGAGCCTGACGTTGGAGTAACTGTGGCTGGGGCTACTCATGATTTTGACTCTATATTTTTTACCACGTCTACTTTAAGTTATACTTCCAGCAACCTCTCGATGCTTCAAAGCTGATAAAGATAGCGTCAAGAAGCATATTAGTAGTGAACTTGAGGTATGAATTCAATTTTGTGTTTTATTGAGTTCATGAGTATGCTTGTGCTATATATATATCGGTGTTGTCATCTGTGTGTGTTTTGTTGTATTAATTATCAGAAGCGAGATGCGATTGAAAAGGCCAATAAGTGGATAATAAAGAAAGAAGTTGAGGAGCCGTCGCAGTTGCATGGTCCTGTGTCTGAGGACCATTAGTTACTCTTACCTTAGACTACTCAAAGCTCTTAACACCCAAAGCTAATATAATTAATAGCTCATTGATAGGCACTTATTTAAGCAAAATGTTCAATTTGGGCCAAACGTTTGCTGTGATGCTTGATTTGGGATCAAACATTTCAATTGTAACAAAATTGGGCCAAACGTTTTCAAGGTTACTCAATGTGGGGCTTTTTCTGACGGAAATAGGCAAGCGTATTAGACGCGCCGTTAAACTCCTTTTTTTTGTCAACGTGGAATTTTAATTTCATTTATTTATTTCCAAAATTAATTTCTGAAATTAAGAAATTAATTGAAAAAGTAAATAAAAATTAATTAGAAAGTAAATAAACATTAACCCACTGCCCACCCACCCAAGCGCCTAACCCCACGTCCCCACCGACCTCCTTTCCCATTCTTCTTCTTCTTCCTTCCTGCTAATAAGTTCATGTTTTCTCTACAGTATTCATCTCCTTCTTCCTCCTTGCTAATTTCCATTGCTAACTTCAAGGCCCATTTGCCCAAAATTTCTTCCTCTTAAAAAAAAATCTGCCCAAAATTTTCTCTTAAAAAAAAAAAGGCAAAATACAGATTTGTACACCCTTTTTTTTTATTGGCACAAAATTTGTACACCCATTTATACTTCTTTCTTTCAACACTTGTCTCCTAAAAGATTGAAACCCAGCAAACTTGTTTTTGTTTTTTCCTTGAAAGGCAATGTTTTTTTAATTAAGAAGCAGCGAAGTAAAAGAAAAAGGTACAAGTTCAACAAAAGGAAATAAGTCCAAGAATAACCTGCACATCCCTTCAGAATTGAAGCAAAACTCAACCTCAAAATCCAAAATTGATTACTGCCCAATAAAAGTACCCAATTTACTCTTCAATTAGTTGTGCAGTATGATCCTCCATCCTCAAATACTCTCCAATAACAGCCTGATGAAGCACCACAATTGCATTAGGATCCAATTTCCTACAATCTCGACTACTCTTCGTAGCAATCCCAAACCCCAAAGGCAAATCCGACATGGAAAAGATCACAACCCCATCACCAGGTGAAATACTCTCCTTTATCCTCCCCAACCCACTTCCAAGACAAGATTGGCATACAAAAACGACATTTCTGAGGTGGGTTTAAGCCAAACTTTGTGATTCGCGTTTGAAGTACTATATGGAAATTGCTTCGCGTTGGGTCTGGTGTTGTTGGTGGCTCGTATTACCGAAGACTCGCTGATGTAATAGAGTTTTGGGAGCTTTGAAGCAGTGCCGCTATGCGTTTTGGTCGGGATCGTCATGAGATGGGTTTTCGATTATGTTCTTTGAAGTTGTTGCCTTTAAACTTGAAAATACTTGAAAATATTTAGGGTTTCAGGAAATTAAAGATGAGGAAGAAGAAGAAATTGCAGGATTTCTCAAGGAAGAAGAAGAAAATTGTAGGGCTCACAAAGAAGAAGTCTGAACGAAAAGAGAGAGGGGGTAAAATTAAACTAATTCTTTTTATTTTAATAAAACCCTCTTTTTATTTTTTTTGCCAAAAAACCCTCTTTTTATATAAATAACATCCAAAATTCCACGTATGGAACTGTTTATGCCACGTGTCAGTTACACTCTCTCTTAACCGCGCGTGTAATACACTTGCCTATTTCCGTCAGAAAAAGCCCCACATTGAGCAATCCTGAAAACATTTTGCCCTATTTTGTTATAATTGAAACGTTTGGCCCCAAATCGAGCATCAAGGCAAATGTTTGGTCCCAAATTGAACATTTTGCCACTTATTTACCTTAATTCTTTGTGGTTAATTTGATAGTTTTTAGGTGCATATCCTTTGAATTTGATACTTAATTGCTTTGTTTTAGTTTTATAGGTACTTTGGAGATATTAATTATGAAACAGACAAATCAAGCGGTTTTGTGAAGAAATTGGAGAATTAATCCGAAGATCGAGTCTTGATAGCAAAAAGAGGAAAAGGGTTCAAAAAATGCATGCTGAGGCAATTCGGGAGCGGGCAACCTCAGAATGTCAGCGCCAATTCCTACTCAATTCCTGAGGCCACCCACTAGCGGGTACTCACCTACCCGGGAGCGGGTGGGTCGCGATTCTGATGACTTTTAAGATGATTTTTCCTACTTCAAATGAGTTTTTTCTCCAAGATCTCATCATCAAGTCTAATCCCAACACTCTTAGACTAAGTCTAGACCCAACTTAGCTATTTTCTTAGTCTTTCTAGGATTTTAAATATATTTATTAATTATTTATTTATTTCCTAGATATTTTAGGATTAGGTTTTAGTCCCTATATAAAGGGAGCCTTTGTATACAATTCTACACAATCTAGATCTATCTCTCTTCTATTTTTCTTGTTCCTGGTTTTCATCAATATGAGATAAGTTTTTCTCTCCAATTCCTTGCTTAGACTTTTGGGTTGATTTGTGAGATTTATGTTCTTAACCTGATTATTTATCTTGGTATTTTATGATTTCAGATTTATTCTTTATGTTTTTATGATTTCTAATTGATTTGGTGCGCAACTTATTAATTAGGATTATAAATCTATTGCTAGTTGAATTCTATACCGTTTGGTTAGGTTTCACATGGTAGCAACTAGTTGATTGGGAGTTATTGAAGGGTAACTGGGAATCACTAGAGAATTATGAATGCAAGTTGAATGCTTACCCGTTTTAGGAGTGTTATTTGTGTATGCTATAATTCACTATGCTTAATGCTGTTGAACCTTGAATTCTATTGTGCGTTTGCCATAGGGTTAAGATCTCAATTAGGCTAGTTAATATTGTTCGCTTTAATTAGTATTGTGGTGAATTCATGGGATTGATTAGCGTTCGTTGTCAATCTACGTCTTCTATCTTGATGAATATGTTAATATCTTTTGTTTCAATGATCAAATCAACCTGAATAGTCAACGCTTAGGATTGGAGTATTTACTTATCTTGTCTGTTAATTTTATTATTTTCTTTTTTATTTATTTTTTTGTTCACTTAATTTACAAAACCCCAAAAATTGTTAGTTTTAGCATTAATTAGAGTAAAGTAGTTTACACAACTCTCTGTGGGATCGACCTGAACTTACCCTGTCTATAGGAAGGTTTAGTAATTTATTTTTGGTGGTAAACGACACCCATCACTCATCTACCTTGGCAAATGACTCAACTTTGGTTCCTGCGAATCTTAATTTCTTCTCTTGTTTACCCTAACTTTGCATTGCGCCACATCCATCTTGTATCTTTTAACTCTGCTGGGATTGGGAATCTTGGAACGATTTTACACTTAAATCATAATTCTTCTTATTGGTTGAGTCTGATTATAAAATACAAATATAATATTGTTGATGAACTTATGGAGAGAGGCCCATCAACCGAGTGGAGACTACTTTGTGGCATGCAGAAGAGAGAACCGTCTGTCTCTCCAGAAGAGACTTTCCGATGCTTAAGTTAGTAGACTTCTATATATTCTATGTGTTTAGAGAGATTAGGGTACCCTAATTTAGAGAGATTAGGGTACATCATTTGGCAGACTTGGCGCACTCGGCACTGAATGGAGTCAGTTTACTTGAAGATCCCCTTGATTCTATTAACTCTCTTTTGGAGGAAGATCGAGCGGGTAGAGGAGTATTAAGGCTTTAGCTTTGTTGTTTTCTTTTCATTGTTCTTTAAGTAGAAAAAAAGAAAAAGAAAAAAGAAAAAGAAGAGAGATTAGGGTTACCTGCAAAGGAGGTGAAGAGTAGATATATTGAACTCATAGTGGAGGGATCCATTATATGTTGGGCCTATTTTAAGTATATGCTTTAACAATTAGTACCTCGTATGTGAGGGCGGTTCACAAGCTACTTCTTAGCATTGGAATCCATTCATTCTTATAACAGTACCAAACATATTTAAAGATACTAAGCAAGAAGTTGGAGCTTATACATGTAATAGAACATGCAAAGCAAGAAGCTTTTCCATATAGAACATGTCCTAATACAAATGTATGTTTAACTTGCAGAAAACATGGTTAGATTATCCGTCATATCTATCAAGAGGATAACATGTGTGCAAACTTTATAGCATATATATTTGGTTAAGATTATATATTGTGATTGGGATTACTATTTTGATTCATCGGCTTTATCCTTCTTGTTGGAAAAGAATGTAACCCGTCTCTTGTGGACTTATAAGGGTCTTGAACTGATCAAATTTAGTTTTCAATCCAAACCTGAGATTTAAATTTTAAACCAATAAAACCTCTCTTCTCATCCCGTCCCCTCCAAAGCCCTCCATCCAAATTCCAATTTCCAAACCTCTATTCTCATACAATATCTAAGTTTGTTGGGCCTTGAAATGGATTGGTATCGTTGGAATATTTTGGGTTTGAAAATATTAATGGGTTGTTGCCATTTTGGGGTTCCCCCTCCACACACACACACACAACAAGAAGTTTCAAGAGAAATTTTCGATCGGCGAAGCCCTCTAAACCCTTAAAAAATCCCATCCTCGCTGCTACTGTTACAACTTAATTAGGGAAAAGCGGCGAACGGGAGTTCTTCTATAAGGGAAGAAACTTGAGTACCCTAAGCAATGGGATCAAGATCATCCATTTTGCGGGACAGGGCACTTTTAGGTACTTCAAATTCATTCACTCTCCCAACTTTCTGTATATATATGTTCACTAGCTCTAATCCTTGCTTTTTGCAAACGATTTCTTATATATATATAATATAATCACAAAGATTGATGATTCAGATACAAAATTATTAATTAATTTGATTAAAATCTTATATATAGACAGTTTTATAATCTGTGAACTATGAATAACAGAGCTTTATATATTAATTCAGGGTTGGAGCAGTTTGACTCTGTGACTGATTTCTCAGATCACCATTATCGTTACAATGCCAAATTAACTAACAAGGTAACAATTGAAAGGATCATGAAAGAGTGGAAGATTCTTAAGAAGAGTCTCCCAGAATCAATCTTCGTTAGGGTTTATGAAAACAGAGTTGATTTAATGAGAGCTGCAATCATGGGTGCCCAAGGGACTCCTTATCACTATGGCCTCTTTTTCTTCGATATCTCATTCCCTTCCAACTATCCCAAAATCCCTCCTGAGGTCCATTATCATTCATTCGGACTCAGATTGAACCCCAATTTGTATGAAAGTGGCTATGTTTGTTTGAGTTTGCTTAACACTTGGCCTGGCAGTCCAAGTATGAGGTGGAACCCTTCTTCCACAATTCTTCAGGTTTTGGTTTCACTCCAGGGACTTGTTCTTAATGAAAAACCTGTCTATAATGAGCCTGTCGAGTCCTTTCGGTTCAAGACATGGCAAGGTTACAATGAAGATGCTTTTGTCTTGTCTTGCAAGACAATGCTGTTTCTGCTTCGAAAACCGGTCAAGAATTTTGAGGCTCTCATTGTTGGTCATTTTCGTCGGAATGCAGTCATGATATTGAGAGCTTGTATAGCTTATAAAGAGGATCGTGTTCGAATTGGCCTTTTTAATGGTGATGATGATGATAATAATGCACCAGTTTCAAAGGTGTCATCATGGAGTTTCTTTTTTGGCCATCATCAGGTGTCAAGGAGTTTCAAGGAATCCATTTACAATATCTATCCAAAACTTTTCAAGGCCTTTAGGGCAATCGCAGCTCCTAATTTGCAAAGCATGCCTGAAGAGCTGGAGACAGAAATGCCAGAAATGCCAGAAAACAATGGTGTTTTATTCAAAAGAATTCTTTGTTATTCTATATTATCAGCGCAATTCTTGTGTGTTTTATTGCTATATACATCAGCTATGCAGGCTGCTAATTTTGCTTCCCGAGTAGCCCATAAGCTGAAACTACTGGTTTAAATTTTCACTGTTTCAGAACTTGTGCAATTTTAGTTGTTGGGATTTGGGATTCTCTTAGGAGCCTTTCCTATGCTTATGTTAGTAGCCTCCTATAGGCTATATTAAAGAGCTGCAAAGGAGGTGGAGAGTAGAGATATTGATCTCATAGTGGAGGGATCCATTATATGACGTGCATTTGCCTTTGGAGTTTGGACCTGTTTAGGCCTATTTTAAGTATACACATGCTTAATAATTATGTGAGGGCGGCTTTGGAATCAATTCCTTCTTGTAACAGTACCACAACATGTGTGCAAATTTTATAGGGCATTTTGGTTAAGATTGTTGTGATTTGATTATTTTGATTCATCTGCTTTAGATTTTTTTTTTCTAACGAACATGATATTGAAATTACTACATAATTGAAGGTAATCATCTCAATTCCTATAACTCTTTCCCACTAATTTCAGGATCCGAATTCAGAACCTCCCACAAAAAGCCTAAACTTCAACTAATGGGGTGTCCTCTTGAAACCTTTTGATCCCTCTTTCTGGCCAAAAAATTACTACAAGATGAAGATCTAACATTTTTGGGCTAAGTTTGTTGGGCCTTAAAATGGATTGCTATCATTGCAATATTTGGGATTTGAAAGTTTAATGGGTTGTTTGTTTTCAATTTGGGGCTTCCCCTTCACCCCCGAACACACACAAAAAGTTTCAAGAGAAATTGACAAATTGTCGATCGGGAACTCTATAATTTTCCGAAGTCCTAAACCCTTAAAAAACCCATCCTCGATGCTGCTGCTGCTACAACTTAATTAGGGAAACACCGCTACGTTGTCGTCGGCGAACGGGATTTCTTCCATAAGAGAAGAAACCTCAGTCCCTACACCTAGAGCAATGGAATCAAGATCATCCGTTTTGCGGGACAGGGCACTTTTAGGTATTTCAAATTCATTCACTCTCCCAACTTTCTGTATATATATATAATCAGAAAGATTGATCATTTCGATATCTTATATAGAGTAGACAAAGTTTTATAATCTTTGAATAATGAATAACAGAGTTCTATATATCAATTTAGGGTTGGAGCAGTTTGATTGTGTAACTGATTTCTCAGATCATCGTTATCGTGGCAATGCCGAGTTAACTAACAAGGAAACAATCGAAAGGATCATGAAAGAGTGGAAGATTCTTAAGAAAAATCTCCCAGAATCAATTTTCGTTAGGGTTTATGAAAACAGGGTTGATTTAATGAGAGCTGCAATCATGGGTGCCCAAGGGACTCCTTATCACTATGGCCTCTTTTTCTTCGATATCTCATTCCCTTCTAATTATCCCAACAGCCCTCCGAAAGTTCAGTACCATTCATTCGGACTCAGATTGAACCCCAATTTGTATAGCAATGGCTATGTTTGTTCGAGTTTGCTTAACACTTGGCCTAGCAGATCAAGTATGAGGTGGAACCCTTCAAAGTCGACGATTCTTCAGGTTTTGGTCTCACTTCAGGGACTTGTTCTTAATGAAAAACCTGTTTATAATGAGCCTTTGGTGACCCCATTTTGGTACTGGGCATGGGAAGGTTACAATGAAGATGTTTTTCTCTTGTCTTGCAAGACAATGCTCTTTTTGATCCGAAAACCGCCCAAGAATTTTGAGGCCCTCATTGTTGGTCATTTTCGTCAGAATGCAATCATGATATTGAGAGCTTGTATAGCTTATAAAGAGGATCGTGTTCGAATTGGCTTCTTTAATGGTGATGATGATTATAATGCAGGTGCAGCGGCTTCAAAGGTGTCAAGGAGTTTCAAGAAATCCATTGACAAAATCTATCTACAACTTTTCAAGGCCTTCAGGGAAATTGCAGCTCCTAATTTGCAAATCATGCCTGAAAAACTGGAGACAGAAATGCCAGAAAACAATGGTGTTTTCACTAGATTGAAAAGGATTTTTTTTTATTCTATAATCATCGGCGCGATTCTTTTGTGTTTTATTGTTATATAGATCAGCAATGCAGGCTGCTAATTTTGCCTCTTATAACTCTGGTTTATGTTTTAACTGTTTCAGAACTTATGCAATTTTAGTTGTTGGGAAAATTTTACTCAAATATATAGGCACTCTCTTGAAATATAGCAACATTTGGCCAATGGGATTGAGGAAAATGATTGCAATTTATTAATGACTATTGATTGATCTTTCTATCAGATCACATTATTCAGAAGACACAGGGAGAGACAAATGAAAGACAAACTGAAAGAACACAAGCAGGAATCTTATCAATGGGTTTAGTTTTGTTTTGTGTATTCATATTTGCTTCTTTTTCTTCTCGAAATAATAGTAGTTTCTTTGGAACTTCAACACCGCCCAAAGCAGATGCCAAAAGCTGATAGCAGGCCAAAGCTGAGAGAAACAAATCAAGCTGCAATTAGCACTTTGCCACAGCAGGAAATTGCTCAGCCGACTTTCACCCGAAGTACGAATTATAATGTCAGGATCAGGCGCCACAGCCATGTACATGTGCTTCTCTATGTCTGCCAACTTCACAACATTTGGTTCTTCAAGTTCCATCTGATCAGCCATTTTTTCCTGACAAGTTTGTTCAATAGCATGAACAATTTCGTTCGTGGAAGTGTAGGCAAAGCAGATTGTGAGCAGAACTTTTGAGTTTTTCGCGGTAGCTGCCATTAATCTTTTAACTGCATCTTTAGTAGGCTGACTTAAGAGTTCCAGGTTCCCTGAGAAATGAATCCTGATTCCCATTTTGCTGTATGTGTTATCCACTTGACTTAATTCTTCTTCGATCTTTTCCACCATTAGATCCATGATACGTTGAACTCCTTCAGGGGAACGCTTGAAATTATCAATGCTGAAGGCGTAAGCTGTTACGTGTTTAATCCCCAGTTCAAGGCAGTAATAAACCATGAACTTGAGAGCCAAATACCCAGCGTTATGCCCTTCTCCTTCTTCCAGGTTCCGCTGCTTTGCATATCTTCTGTTCCCATCCATGATGAAGGCAACGTGAGCTGGGATTGGACCGACAGAAAGAGTAGAAACTATGAATTTTCGGAAAAAGCAGCTCAGTTTCCAGAGGACTCGAGCTGATTTACTTACCCCATCTTTCTCCATTGATATTTGTTGTTAAGGTATCTGATAAAAAGAGAGAAATTCTGATGCAAATCAAGAATTGCAAAGTACTGCTTTTAAGTTGGTTTCATTTCATTGGAGATGCCCATTTCATCGTTTTTTTTAAACTTCCACTTGCTTCTAACTTCTAAGAAGTTGCCAAAACTTGCATCTTACTCAGCAGCAAAGCTACTAAAAGTTTATAATATTATGGTTCAACTTGTAACCTAAAACCAAGATGTGCATTAGAGCTGTTAGGGTTAATTAGCTTCATTGCTGTTTCCTTAAAGCCATATTTTCTTCTTTATTATTAAAGCTTTCGGCCCAAGTAACTTCCCTACTAAGTGATGAATATGTTGACCTGAACTGCAAAGTGTATAAAAATTACTAGACTCTGGATGTTCATACACGTTTTAATGAAAAACAGAGAAATTTCAACTTTAAGATAATTAGCTATAATGGAGCTTCTTGTAGCAGCAAGCCAACCATGTGCCTCGTAGATCTCGAAATATTTGAAATTGAAAAATGCCCTTTGCCTGGCTTGTCTACTATTGACAGGGCAGATTTTTCTTGTTTATTGAAGTTGCATTTAACATGTGTTGCAGGACAAGAGTAAATAACTAGTTGACCCCAATCATAAAAACAAATATTAACTAGTTGACCCCAATCATAAAAACAAATATTATACTTATTATTTACTAGGCAGAGACCAGAGAGGATGAATATTAAGAACCATTTGCATACTACAATATTACTCACACCAGATGACAGATACCATGGAGTTTAATTATTCTGTCAAACACAATCTAAATCATAAACCAGATAATTGGACTCATAACAAGATTTAGATTTATTATAAAAGCTTCTTTTTCTTCTCCAAGTAAGAATGATCTCGCTGAAATTCCAATACTGCCAAAACCAAATGTCAAAAGTTCATCTCTGGCCACAATTTTGGGGTAGAGTACAAGTCGATGTTTGCTGTTTGCCACAATAGAAAATTGCTTAGGCGATTCTCACCGGTTGTCCTTACCACTATATCAGGATCAGGTACAATTGCCATGTACATATGCTTCTCAATGTCCACAATCTTCACAGTCTTCTCAGCCTCATAATCTCCACCCTTGCTCCTCAATTCTCGCATTTCACGCTGCCTTTCTTCGCAAGCTTCTTGAATGGCATGCACCATTTCATCAGTGGAAGTATAAGCAATGCAAAATGTGAAGACAAATTTAGAGTAATTAGCCGTTTTCACCATTAACTCCTCTGCTGCATTCCTAACAGGTTCACTTAAGAGGTCTAGGTTGCCTGAAAAATGAAACTTGATATTATAGAGGTGTGCTATGCTACTCTTTTCAGTTAATAGCTCAAAAGTGAATTTGAGAATCCATTATGTGCTTAACTTCTTCCGGATTTCGCTTGTAATTATCAATGCTGAAGGCATAAACTGTTACATATTTTATACCCAGCTCGCAGCAGTGCATAAGCATTGTTAACATAGCCTGTAACCCGGCACGGTGCCCTGTCCCCTTTAACAGGTTCAACTTCTGCTCATATCTTCGGTTTCCATTCATGATGAAGGCAATGTGAGTTGGGACTGCACCAACTGAAAGGACTTTACATACTTCTTTCCAGAGGAGATTGCCTACTTTCTGGTTTATTGACCTTACTGTACTAATATTGTTCCTCTCCATATATATCTTGTTATTGATAACCTATAAATGTAAACTTCCAGATTTATTACAAGCATTAATTGTTTAAAAAAAAAATAAAAGAGCAAGTCAAACATTGAATATCTACCTTTTGGTAGACTGATCTTGTTCCACTAATGGGAATAGCAGGTTTTAATTGAAAACAAAACTTTCTATTGCATAATTACCAACAAGAAGCTCATCAGAACAGACAGGATGAGAATTTTGTTATCTAAACTCAATTAATCAGATTTCCAGGCATAGGAGAACCCAAATGAACCTAGAGGACAAGGGTTCAAGGGCTGGTGAGGAATTAAAAGAAAAAAAAAAAGATAAGAAAAAAGAACCCAAATGAATTTCAAGAAAGCAACAACATACAGAAAATGATCCCAATTAACATACTAATATTTGGGAAAACATGGATATCTTCATCCAACAAAAGATTATAAGATGATCAATATAGATATAGAGGGCCTAAAAGTCAAACAACTAAGAAGGAAACCCAAATCACAAATACAATGTAAAGATGATTTTGGCTCAAAAGGTAAGTCAAGGAGTTTTGATGTCCATGAGTAACAGTAATCATTACCTGGAAAATCGGACAGGAGAGAACTGGAGAGGTCTAAACTCTAAACCAATGAGCTAGAGAGTTGCAGACTAGAATAACAAACTCCTTAATCACTAAAAGGCATGGAGTAGTATTTGCTTGGCGTGTTTTGTTAGCAGAGGTCAATTCTCACTTTAAATTGATTATTACGCAGACGTATCAATACTCAATTGGCCTGTGCCACTGTTTTATTATCCAATTTTTTGTTGCAAGCTAGATCCATCCAAGTGTTTCGACTCGACCCATATCGAGGGTACGGGGCGGAAAAGGCAACCCGTTAATTGGAGGGGAATAAGGTTTCTCTATTAAAATTTCATATTTTTCGCCTCGCCGTCTATTTATCTTTCTTTCGATTTAATTATCTCTTGATTGCCTGCCGAGATAGGTTAACCCACAGGGAAAAAAAACAATAAATTCCTTTTAGGATTTTGGGTCGAGAAATGGCCGGGAAAAGGAAAGTGAAGAAGGCTAAGATCGTTGCTTGTTCAAGGACATATCTCCCCGATGAACTGATAATCTTCCAAATTCTCAGCCGGCTTTCAATTGAGTCGCTTCACGGCATTATGAGGCGTGTTTGCAAGACATGGGCAGATACAATTCGCAGTCCCCAGTTTGCTCGGACACACTTGCAGCACGCAAAGCCTGGACCTGGACTCTTCATCCAGGATCGGAAAAATCCAGACGGAGCTGGCTTTGTTCAGTTTAAACACAATGGGGAAGTGAAAATCACTCACTTGAACCCTAACCAACCCTATCCTGGACTAATATTGTGTTCTTGTCAAGGTTTGTCAGTATTTTCGTTCCGCAGGGAACGATATTGCACTTCATTGGATCGGACCTATAATACTTGGGACAAGCTTCTTTATGTTGCAAATCCTGTTATGATGGATGTTGTTGTTCAAGTTTCTACTTGCATTACCCCTTCTCCTAATTACTACAACACTTATGGTATATCTTCTCTTCCTAACAATGGCGGTTTTAAATTAGTTTGTTGCCAATTTGATCCCCAAACCATCCAAAGCGATTTCTACATACTCAAACTAGGGGATGATCATGATCAATATTCATGGAGGAAAATTGGTTCTGCTTTTGGCTGTTTATTTGCATCAGATTGGCATAGGATGCATGTAATTCCCATTGGTCAGTATATTTATTGGTTGCCAAATGGGTCATTATGGTCGGACATACCATGTGGACAAGGTATGATGATTGACATAGCTAATGAATCTGTTTCTGTAATTTCCTTTGACGAGGCAACTGGATTACAACTGAAAGATCCAAGCTCTTTCCGTGGGTTTGGCAACATCGATAATCATGTTGCTCTCGTGCAACATGATTATGCTGCTTTGTATGTATGTATTTCCAAGGATATTTATCTTAGAAACTGGGAATTGTATCACAAAGTTGATTATCAAGAACTTGACTTTCGTCCCTCCCTATTTGTTGCTTGTATAGACCAAGAAGTGATCCTTTACGGTCTATTTCGCTTTCAGAGGTACAACATGAAGACCAAGAAAGTAAGACGCTTGGAGGAGCTGGAGAGTTATTTCAAGTATCAAATGTGTACTCATACCAACACCCTTGTCTCCCCATGCATTCTCTAATATTTATTTTCCTTGAGATTGTTACAGTTTGTTTGAGCTTATGATATGATAACTCAAACTATCTAAAAACTTGTGCTTGTTGGCGGCATTTTCAAGTTTGATTTGAATTGTAATTTTAAAGGATTGTTTTTATATTATTTCAATGTTATTTTTATTCTCTAGTTGTTATGTAAACACCAACATATGAAAATATGCTTAGAGAGTCAAAACTCGGTTCAACATGTGGGGAATTTCTTTTTGGCTTAAACTAAGGAGATGATGAGGAACTTATAAATTGTTTATAAAACCAGTGGATGAAAGGGTTCAGAGCGTGTTATGATGGTTCTGAAAGTACTACATAAAGCTGAGTTCACCAGGTAATTTGATGAATGAGAGCAATGGCAAAGAATAGCAAATGCACAACTTATTAAGAGTCAGAATTAGGACTCTTTGGTTTATTTTGTTAGAAATGGTGGTTTTGCATGCTTTAGAGTACTTTCTCACAAGAGGGGGTTTTTTTTTTTCTTTCTTATCTAATCAAGATTTGACATCTTTTGTTTTGTTTTGTTTTTGTGTAATATAGGAGTTGATGTTCACCGAATGTATGCCTTAATTATTCCATCAAAGATGAATCTGCCTTAAGTATTGCATGATGACAGCTGTGATATACTGTAATCTTTGCACATGTTCATATGGTTGTACTACAGCTTGGAAGTGATCCTGATAAAAAGGCAGTGTTAATAAGAGTTTAATTTTTATTCACTGAATTTGTGATCCTGACTTAATGGTGTTTCATTATCTTAACAGGCTTATTCCATTATAATCATATACCCATTTGACTTCACACATCTTTAGTGTGTTAATTTGCAGAGTAAACCTGGCCTAAATGAAGGTAGGGTCTGACTAGCTTAGGAAGAAATTGCTATTAAGTTTTTAGGCAAAGAAAATGCAGTTCTTATCTTATTGTTCCCTATGATTTTCATTCGCAGCTAGACAGAAAAAAGGAATGTCGAAGAAAAAGGACGAGATCTCCTCTGAACCCGAAGCCCTTACCCTTTCTCTGTAAGTAGCTTCCTTTCCCTCTATTTGCTTCTTTAAAATTCATTTCCGTGCCAAATTTGAAGTGGAGCAAAGGTTTTATTTTGTCTGATTAATTTTTAGATGAAGATTGTTTGCAAAAAGGTTAGACTTTCTTTTTTGCCTAAAGTTGAAATTATGACGATGTTTTAGGTTGAAATTAAAGTTGGGTTTCAGTTTCTTTCCAGATTGGTATTCCCCCCTAAAGTTACTAGTTATTCTGATATGGTTTTGTCTGAGTAATTTCTAGATGACAGATACCAATTCCTGGCCAAAGTGTGAATAAGGCAGACAAATAAAGTTTAATTATTCTGTCAAACACAATCTAAACCATAAACCAGATACTTGGACTCATAACAAAATATATATTATAAAAGCTTCTTTTTCTTCTCTAAGTAAGAATGATTTCGCCGAAATTCCAATACTGCCAAAACCAAATACCAAAAGTTCATCTCTGGCCATAACGTTGGGGTAGAATACAAGTCGCTGTTTGCTGTTTGCCACAGAAGAAAATTGCTTAGGCGATTTTCACCCGCTGTCCTTACCACTATATCGGGATCAGGTGCAATTGCCATGTACATATGCTTCTCAATGTCCACAATCTTCACAGTCTTCTTCTCAGCCTCATAATCTCCAGCAATTCCCTTCAATTCTCACATTTCGCACTGCCTATCTTCGCAAGCTTCTTGAATGGCATGCACCATTTCATCAGTGCAAGTATAAGCAATGCAAAATGAGAAGACAAATTTAGAGTAGTTAGCCGTTTTCACCATTAACTCCTTGGCTGCATTCAGAACAGGTTCACTTAAGAGGTTTAGGTTGCCTGAAAAATGAAACTTGATATTATAGCGGTGTGCTATGCTACTCTTTTCAGTTAATAACTCAAAAGTGGACTTGAATAGATCCATTAGACGCTTCACTTCTCGGGCTTTCTCTTGTAATTATCAATGCTGAAGGCATAAACTGTTACATATTTTATACCCAGCTCGCAGCAGTGGATAAACATTGTTAACATAGACTGTAACCCGGCACGGTGCCCTGTCCCCTTTACCAGGTTCAACTTCTGCTCATATCTTCGGTTTCCATTTATGATGAAGGCAATGTGAGTTGGGACTGGACCAACTGAAAGGACTTTACATACTCCTTTCCAAACTCCTTTCCAAAAAAGATTTGCCTAGTTTCTGGTTTATTGATCTCACTGTACTAAAATTGTCCCTCTCCATACTTTTGTTATTGATCACCTGTAAATGTAAAATTACATATTTATTACAAGGCACACAAGCATATATTAATTGTTTAAAAAAATAAAAGAGCAAGTCAAACGGTGAATATCTGCTTTTTGGTAGACTGGTCTTGTTCTACTAATGTGAATAGCAGGTTTTAATTCAAAACAAAACTTTATATTGCATAACATGAACCTAGAGGACGAGGGTTCGAGGGCTGGTGAGAAATCAAAAAACAAAAAAGAACCCAATGAATTTCAAGAAAGCAACAACATACAGGAAAATGATCTCAAATAACATACTGATATTTAGCCTTTTAGGGAAACATGGATCTCTTCATCCAACAAAAGTTGATAAGCTGATCAATATATAAAGAGGGCCTAAAAGTCAAACAACTTAGAATTAGGAAACCCAAATTACAAATACTATATATCTAAAGATGATTTTGGCTCAAAAGGTAAGTCAAGGAGTTTGATGTCCATGAGTAACAGTAAACATTACCTGGAAAAAGGGACAGGAGAGGTCTAAACCAATGAGCTAGAGAGAGTTGCAGACTAGAGAAACAAACTCCTTATTAAAAGGCATGGAACATATCATTCAATTCTTGTAGAATAGTATATATATTTACTTGGCGTGTTTTGTTAGCAGAGGTCAATTCTCACTAATTGATTATTGTGCAGAGATGTCAATGCCTCTTAATTGTCGTTGGAAAACAATGGTGTGATCGATGCATGGCCACACTTCTTTTATTTGTCTTAGTCCAATTTTAATTTGCTGCATTTTTTGTCTTTGAAAGTGGGCTACTTAATTTGTGCCACTGCTATCAGCACACTTGTCTATAGTGAGTAGAATATCTTGTTCCCAGATTTTTACTAATATTAATTACAACTTAATCACTATGATCCATATGTCCAACATAAGTCACAGGGAAACATTTGAACTTGCATATTCTTAGAAAAGAATTGCAAAAATAAAGAAATGCGAAATATTTTGTGAAATAATTAGCACGTTTACGGTGAGACTACAACCATTTACACAGACGAGGCCAAGTTACCTCAAATTACTTGTTGTAGACTAGGAAAACAAACTTGTTGGAAAATTGGCTGACTTTCAAACATAAAAGTGCATGATTCAAGACTTGGCAAAGATCAGAACAATGCGTTGCTAACTTAGCCTTTATGGAATGCACATGCAAGACATGTTTTAAGAACAAATGACAAGTGCAAAATTGTATAGCTCCTTAATGGAAATCAAGTTGCATGCCTATAAATTAACCAATCAAATGAAAATGAAGAACACAGACAAATTTCCACCAATCAAATGGAAATCAAGTTGCATGCCTCATTATCTCCACCAACTCTCTCTAGTTCTCGCATTTCACACTGCCTTTCTTCGCAAGCTTCTTGAACGGTATGCACAATTTCATCCATGGAGGTATAAGCAATGCAAAATTTGAAGACAAATTTTGAGCAGGTAGCCGTGTTTGCCATTAATTCCTTGGCTGCAATCAGAAGTACAAGTTCACTTATTCACTTAAAAGAGGTCTATGTTGCCAGAAAAAAGAAACTTGATCATTATAGCTGTGTGCTATGCTACTGATCTTTTTAATCTGGTTTGGCAATTGCATTTGGAGATTAAAAAAAAAAAAAGCTGCTTTTCACTCTAACACAGTACCAAATAAACTTGGTTTGTGTCAAAAGTTTATTTTGACTTTAAAAGTCAAGTCCACCTGAAAAGCTAAAATTTAGATGTTTTTGCATTTCAAAAGTAATTTTGGACATTAAAGGACTAAAATCACCTAATCATTTTTTTCTCTTTTCTTTTAACTAATATATCATTTTTAGACATTATATCCTTCAACCATATTCACAACAATACCAAACATTAATTATTTACATTTTAGCACTGCAATTTCAAAAAGTATTTTTCAAAAGCATTTCTTCCAAACAGATCTTTTTCAAACCGCAACCTCAACACCGAACTAGGCCTTAATTACTTAAAATTGAACTTGAGTAGATCCGTTACACACTAACTTCTTCGGGGTGTCACTTGAAATTATCAATGCTGAAGGCATAAAGAGTTACATATTTATACCCAGCTTGCAACAGTGCATAAGCATTGATAACATAACTTGTAAACCCGGCACGATGTCCTATCCCATTTACCAGGTTCAACTTTTGCTCATATCTTCGGTTTCCATTCATGATGAAGCCAATGTGAGTTGGGACACATGACCAATTAAAAGGACTTTACATACTCCTTTCCAAAGGAGATTGCCTAGATTCTGGTTTATTGACCATACTGTAATAAAATTTTCCATACAACTATATAAAAATGTCACACTTGGATCATACCTTTGAAGTGGAGATTTAGAACCCAATTCACCAAGTGTGATGACCTGATGCAGCTCTCATAAACCTTAGAGCCGCACCAAGTATCAAGTATTCGTTGTTTATTTTTATTGGAAATCACACATGAACCCATCAAAAAGTTATTATTAGTATTTGTGTTTCATCTATTTCTTAAAAAAAATGTTTGATCTAAGAAGATAAATAATTTTTAGTTAGAATACGTCATAAAAAAGATGCAAGATGATATGGTGTAAATTTGCACATCAATCCTTCATATTCTCTCTTTGTTGCATTTTATTTCAGCAATGTAATCAATATTACTAATTCATTTTAATTTCATTATAATATCAGAACTAGACTGCTTAAAATACTTGACCTAAGACGATTAATAATTTTTAGTTGGAGTACGTCATAAAAAAGATGCAAGACCAGGAAAATTTCATATAGTACTATAATATTTCTTGGTAAAATTATGATTTGGTCCCCCTTCCCATGAAAGTTTCATATAGATACTAGTATTCATTCATAAAATTATGCTTTGACTCCCTTATAATTTTATTTTTCTAATTTGGCTCCCACAGTAAATTTGTAAAGTTAGCTCATGTTTTATATTTACATCATAAGTTTGCTTTAGTTTCTTTCAATTTATTAGGATTAATTATTTCTTCATTCTAATTTTTTGTCACTTTGCCTTGAAACCATTAGAGTATTCGAAGACTGCTGGAATCGGAAAATCTTCATAATTGAAGGCCGCTTGAATAACATAAATTTGTTTTGTTTTTTTAGTCTTCGGGATTTGATCTTAATTTTTGTTTTTTTTTTACTTTTGTTAATGCGTGTTTTACAGAATGACAATTCCTAATTCCAAAGCACTATCATTAGATTCTTTTCGTGAAACTTACCATCGCCTAAAATATAGTGTCGCTACTACTGTTTTGATGACCCTCCTGACTACTTACTGGTTCGGACGAAAGGAGAAACATTTAAGAACAAGATTTTAAGGAAAATTTCAACATGGAGCTCACCGACAACATGTGGATATTTACAGAGGTACTCTTATTTTTTTCTATTTTGTTAACATTGGGTACCATCTGAAAAACATATACAGATTGACTAATAAGGATTTAGGGTTGGCACCAGAAGATTTGAACAAACTCATGAATTTTTCCTTGGGAATGATTGTTGGGGTATACCTTATGTTTAACTTGAATTTCATTATGATATAAGAGCCACACTGCTTAAAATACTTGATCTAAGACGATTAATAATTTTTTAGTTTGAGTACGTCATAAAAAAGATGCAAGAAAATATTGTATAAATTTGCACATCAACCATTCATTCTCCGACCAGACTCGTCCAAGAAAGGGTCTGCAACTCGAGAATTTGATTGTTTCCTTAATATGATTTTAGGTAAAATAACTATAATCAATGTTCTAATAATTGTTGGAATTATTTTGGATGTTTGTTCCTTTTGCTAATGCGTGTTTTACAGAATGAAAATTCCTAATTCCAAAGCACTATCACTAGATTCTTTTCGTGAAACATATCATTGCCTAAAATATAGTGTCGCATCTACAGTTTTGATGACCTTCCTGACTACATACTGGTTTAGGAGAAAGGAGGAACATTTACAGGTTGCAGGTAGCAACTTGACTTTCAATTGGGATTATAAATTTAACTGCTTTTTAATGGTTGGAGTCTTAACATATAACAGAAGTGTCTTCTAATCAAATTTTATAACAATTCTCAATCAAATTTTATAACAGCTTTTTAAGTTAAGTAAAATTTTAACTTACCTATAGGCTAAATTTCTTTTAAAATGAATTTTTATAGGTTAAATTTAACAAGTCTAAAAATAAAGACATGACAATTTCATTAACAATTGTAAATTTGATACTTTTTGTTTTTAAAGTTACGACTTTTAAACAGGAAGTAATTGGTATAGTTGGCTCAAATCCAACAGTATATA